>JBAMIG010000021.1:8880533-8902612 GCA_037177335.1 Kiunga ballochi | reverse complement strand
ATATATTTAATTTTTTTTTTTACCCTTTTTTATACAGGGATATCGCATCAGTTTGACTAATCCGTAATCATCAGCTGTTACTAAAACTTGATTGTTAAAGTTGGCGTCAACAGAGTTGATGTCATTTATATCCGAGTACTTGGGCCATATTCCATTAACCTCCGGACCCAACACACACGTCCATGAAGCCCACTGAACCAGCTTCAGCTCCTCCCTGTTGGTCACTTCCTTCCCACCTCAACAAAAAGACAGACAATTTACCTCACTAAACAGCTCTTCATTGCACTCAAGAAACACAAATCCTCTGCTGTCAGAGCTGTTGATGGCCTTGTACTTACTTGGCATCCTGTAGAAGAGCCTCCTGCCACTGCCGTCATTGGTCTGGAGGTATTTGCTGTCTGTGGACCAATCCATGTGTGTGATAAAGCTGCTGGAGCCAATGCACTCGCCTACTTTTTTGTACCTCTGCACCACACCATATATGTCTACCGAGTTTTCATTAGAGCCGACAGCCAAGTGGGCACCATCAGGGGAGTACTTTAGCTCATGGATGGCCTCTTTCCTGTCCTTGATGTGGACCACCTCTGTCATATCTCTGGAGAAAGGTGGAGAAATTAATGATGAGCTAAAATGGACAACACTTTAAAGGACCCCTTTGTTTCACTGGGCTTGCAATTTGGATAAAAATGGCATGAATTGTATGACCCACCTGACTCTTAGGATGGTGAATGAGCCATCTTTCATTCCCAGTGCCAGGTGAATACCATCGGTGCTCACAGCTGCGCAGCGTATTGGTTCATCCATGTTGCAGCGAGCTATCAGCGCATGATCTATAAGGCTCCATATTCTGCAAACCCAAAAAAGTAGGAAAAATGATTAAGAAAACAGACATAAACAAGCAAGCAGTGTGCATGCAGAAAAAGCAGTATAGACAAATACTTATTACTTCATTATATACATCCATTTATATCGTATAATCTCTTTATTTCTCCATTGTTTACTTTTTTAACTATACACTCATCCTTGTGTAACAACTGTGCTATTTATATGTATTTATTTTTTAGTATGGCAGTTTCAGTCATCCTTAGTCACAAAATGTGCACTGTTATCACTACATGCATGAACCTGAAGCATCACCTGACTGAGCGGTCATCACTCCCTGTCATGGCCAGAGGCTTTGTGGGATGCACTGCCAGCGCCCACAGCTCCCCCTCACAGTGACCCTGCATGATAAGGAAGGGCTTGTTGCGGTCGTGGACCACCACCTCAAAGATCTCACTGTCCTGTGTGCCCACTAAGATGTGATCTCCTCGCCAGCACACACTCCGGACAGACAGCCCTATCCAAAACATACACACTAAATATCAGGCAAAATCCAAACATACAAATACATGAAAGAGAGACACACGGTAAGAGACACAGCGGCGATATTAAAGACACGAGGTGATAATAGCCATCTGCAGGATGGGACGGCAGGATTTTTAAGCCAATCTGCAACTAAATCCGGATAATATGACAAGAATAGGATGCAGGATGCATGTGTATACAAACAGTCGTGTGCAAAGGTTTTAGCAATTTTGGTTGTTTGCATTCTTATCAATCATGCAACACAGATAATAACAACCTTATACAACAACATTTTACACCTGTCCTGCAGGGAAATTTTGATCTCAGCCTAATAGAATCAGTCTGGGACAAAGTACCTGAGACAAGATGCAACCCACCTGTGATACACCTGAAAAATGTGCTAAAGTGTGCCTGCAGAGCTAGCGCTCGATATGCTAAGGATCTTTTCCAATACATATTAGTGTTTCCACTGCTACTGCATTTCATTTGATATAAAACATCAATTAAAAAATTTGTGCTTCACCTTTTGCACAAGACTGTAAATGAAGACATCTGTGTATGGTGCAGAGACTGCAACAGAGCTAGCGAGGACTTACTAACAACAACAGGAAGAGAAGAACATTATGGGGACTGCTACAAAGAGACTGACATGGTTATATCTCTGCCCTCAATAATATTACCCACCTCGGCTATTTTCACCTCTAGCTACTGTTAGGTCCAAGAATACAAATAAAGGGGAAAGAAGACAATAGTGTTAGTAGGGTGAACATAAATGGGGAAAAAGGATGGCTTTTTTTTTTATTCCAACAGCGTTTGATCTGTAGATGTGTCCAATTCTTACAGCCTCTCAGGGGAGCACAAGTTGTCTTATAGCCTTTCCGGGCTCTTATTAGAGGTGAAAAAAAGAACGCAGCTTCACATCACCTTTATATCCTTGGTCTGTTTCCCTGAGATCAATGACAGTAATTGGTTTGAAGTTGAGATCCCACAGCCGGACGCAACCGTCTCGACCCCCAGTAGCAAAGCCCTCCTCACAGGCATTCATGCTGAAAATCCCTGACTGGAGGAAATGACAGGCTGTCAGTGAGACGCTACACAGTAAGTGAGCAACGACAGAACCAGTCCCAACTGCAACCCGCACAGTGCTGATGCTCAGCCAGCCATTTGTTTAACAGGGCTTTAACAATCATAAACCAGCTACTGCCCTAAGAAACTAAGAAATGGGAGTTGCTGTATATGTTTAGATTATTATTGCGAAGCTCTACTGATCATTTCACCTGTCTTATGGATGCAGGGTGCACAAGGATGCCTTTTCTAAAGCTCTAGATAGGCATTTCCCAATACAAAAAGCTGGAATGAGCTGGAATGAACATGTACTGTAGTTATTATCCCCTCCCCCATTTGCCTACCCCCTTACCCAGCTGTTGATCCCATAGATATCATTTAATCCTGTGGAGCAAAAGGCTGATCCTTCTCTGCTGAGCAGAATCAAATGAAGCAAATGTCCGTGGCAACAAACCTGGTTAAGTTCATGAGCTTTTAACTTTGATCCTAACATCAGGTAGGTGTGTAAATGCAGCTTATGTCAAGGTGCATGTAAACATACCCCATGTGCTCCTTGAACCGTCCTCATCAGGTTGATCCCTTTCCATACGTATATGTCACCATTCAAGGCACCTGAATATGTGACTTCATCCTTGGCGCAGGCAAGGCAGAGGATGGTTTGGAGATCCCCCGTTCTGCCAAAAACGCCACGTTTGGGTGTCAGAGCATTACCGCATAAGCTCCAAAACTGCAATACAAACAGGAATGGTGAAAGAGTGTTGTGGCTAATAATCCCTTGTGTAATCCGGTCCTGAAAAAGCAAATTGTCAATTACACAGAATTTGGAAACAAGAGCGTGTGAATAATTAGGTTATGTGTGGTTGGACACACACATATAATTAAAAACAACACACAAAAATCTTGAAAGACAGAGAAATGAATTCAAGTCAAGACCCCATTTCCCTGCGTGTGATACTTAAAGCTCCTGCTGGGGGTCAATGCTGCAACCACTTGATCAGCATGCACAGACAGACACACGGATGCAAACACGCAGGCTCATTATTTATGAACAAGGTCATTGGGATGCACGGTCACGGCTTCGTCTTGAGGGCAAATCCATCTAACGCAGGAGGAGAGAATGAAAGAGAGACACTCTGTCTGCATGAAGATGAGATCACAGGGGTGAAGCTTAGAGGAGGCGTCTTGAATACTCGAGCACAGCCGTCAGCTGAGACACATTCATCAAGGATAGCAGCATGAAAATGGCAGTTCTGACACACCTATAGTGCATCCGAAGCAGGGGCTCCACATGAGCTGTCACTTTCTTTATTACACACATACGTGGAGTCTTACACCTGCACATATATACATAGTGTTTGCTTTTTGCTTTTCTCACCACAAGCGAAGGATTGATGAGCGCCTTGAAAGCCGTAACAAACTGAACGAGAGCAACTCCTTAACAGCCACAGCCTGTCACACACACTGATGTCTATTGCCTTGACTGATAGCGCTGCTGCGTGCTAACGGGAGGGATCAATATCAGAGACGGGGATCAAAAGCTGATACAGCCCTGTCATCAAACATCTAAAGGCTTGTATACACTTTAAGGGGGCTTATCAAATCTACAGCTGCCCACAGGGATCTGAGAGGATAATTTAATGTTGTGTGTGACCTTGCATGTGAGGCTGGTCTGCAGGTAAAATAGGTGAGAATATACAAGTGTTTGTTATCTAGGAAGCTGCACATGCAGGTGGAAGTGTGTCAAGTGCTGGTTACGTGCCAGGAGGTTTTGTCGAGAACCCTGTTGAGGAAGCAGTGGGGATGGATAAAGTGTGCTTCTCTGCCCACAACTGATAAGGAAATGAGACAGGGGCAGTAACTAATCCCTTCACTGCTCAACCAAGAGGACACAGGGATGCTAAAGGGTGTTTATGATGAGGCTCAAAAGAGGAAAACAAGACACGTAGATAGGACGATACAATAGTGGAGGATAAAAGTAAAAATCTGGTTGGTAGCTTTACATTCCTTGAGGTAATTTTAAAATATTTTCTTATGGTAAAGTAGCCTTAACACAGCATTAGAGGTTATTTGCTCAGTTACCTGCATTATAACTTCAAGAAACACCCATAAGTTATAGTGCAGCACGTTATCAGCTACGGCTGCAGCAGCAGATTACAGTGGCCCTGAACATGCAGAGATCTTAGTAGCTTTGATGGAAGTGATTTCCTTAAAACAGCTGTGGACCATCCACACAGTATAAACTCGGCTCAACTCTGAGGGAAAATAACAATTTGGTGACTATTTTAACATGTATACAGTGGATGGTTTGTTGGTGTATGTTTGCATTGCTCCAGGTAAATATGCAGGTTTGCACTCATTGTTGAGTAGTGTAATTATTGATATGCTTCTTTTTACCCATCACAGTAACTATCAAGCCAACAATATAGCTTTTTAGTGGTAACATTATTGTCTAAAAATAATGTGGGTAAGTGTTTGTACCTATTTGGCTCATTATTTCATCTATTAGACTTTAACCTGTCCAGGTTATAGCTTAGCAGCTGGGGCAGGCTCCAAACCTACTGCAACACTTGATATGACACAAAGGGTATGGAAAATGCATGACTGAATTAATTATTTAATAGGTTAAAACATGTAACGTCTCCTAAAGTGGTAATAAAATGATTGACAGAAATGTTTCACATAGTGTTGCCTCATCTACCCATCAAAACTAGGGAAACAATGTAGTCTGAAAAACTCAGGAAATAATCTTATATTATGTTTTCTTCATTACTGCTGCTGAGGATAACGCATCTGAGATGATTCCTTTATTCGGTTTCCAAACCACTTAATTCAGCTCAGGTTCGTGGAGGTGCTGGAGCCTATCCCAGCTATATGCAGCCAAGAGGCAGGATACACCCTGACAGGTTACCAGTCCATCCCAGGGAGACAAACAACTACTCACACTCCCGCTAACTCCCAGGGGGAGTTTAGAGTGACCGGTTAACCTAAAATGCATGCTGTTTAAGCCTTGGTTTAAAAAGGAGCTGTTAGCATGTTGTAAGCGTGTAAGCATGTAAGCATGAGTTCTCCCTGGGTAGGCATGCATATTAGGTGGATTGCTATGTAACTGATCACTTATCACATGTAGGTTGCTTTGGACGAAAGCACCAAATGTCAGAATAGAACATGCAAACTCTGCACAGAAACAGCATACCTGCATACCTGCAACATGCATACCTTCCCTAGCCGAGGTCCAAACCAGCTGCTGTGAGGCTGCAGTGCTAATCACTATTCCACTGTACAACCCTATCTGATATAACTCTGTGTGGAACTCATTTTGGCAAAATAAATGTTAATTAATAGTTTAAAATTAATTGAACGGACTCCAAATTTAGATGCTTCAACTAACAATTTGTGTTAAATTAAAAATAAGGATAGCTAAGCAATCCGTTACATTATACATTTATACATTATTATACATTATACAAAACATAATGCTAATTTTGTGCCTAGCATAACCAACATTTTGCAAAGCAGTAACCTAGGTCCTAACTGAAATATTACTCGTCCCTCAAATTTCACACCCTGAAAGTGATAATCATGCAGTTCACACCTTTCACACGCGCTAAAACATTTATTTTCTCATGCAGTGAAAAGCAAATCTATATATCTCTCCTACTACAGAAACATCATTCACTCCCTCTAATCTGCCAAACAGCACCTGTGAGCTACTTGCACAAGCACAAGGTTGGGCCGGTGGTGCATTAAACAATGAAAGAAAACATTCATGTCATTCTGTCACTACTTAATTTACGCAAATCAAGTCACAACACTGCATGGGCATTGTTTTTAACTTGTTCAAGAGGTGATGATGTGATGATGAAACCATTTAAACAGTAAAGAACAAGAACATAAATGATACTGCATTACTGTGTTGAGCTAATATTAAGGAAAATGATGTTCAGTTCCAATAAACACTGTGTTACTGTCGCTGGGTTATTTATAGTTACATGGAGATTTGATACCTCTGACTATTAAGACAAGTCATTTTTTCCTATTTCTCACTTAGCAGGACAGTCAAAGCATACATAATACAACAGCACTGAATGAGACTAGGCAGACAACAGAGACTTGTGTACTTTTACACAGCTGAATCTTTACTGATTAGATAAAAGTACTTTAACAGGCCTTAAATAAAGAAGTAAAGACAAAAATTCGGGTGAGAATTATTAGAGGCAGGGTATTATATCCCTTAAATAATCAACTACAGTAGGGCAGAAGAAGAGCAGACTAAGGTCTCAGTTGTTCTGAGCAAATGAAAAAAAGCTGAGGATCTGTGTGAGGGGTACTGTCCTCGTCACAGAGGTTGTGTTTCCCTCAGCCTGCTAGTGAGTGGATTACTGGCGCTAAATCTCCTGCATGCTCTGAGTGCTATAATCGCTGAGCGAGCACAGGCCGGGGGGGGAGCAGATGTCACATGGTCCGCAGGGTGAAGGCTGGGGAATTATGTGGGACAATTGCTGGATTGCCTTGGCATCAGAAAACCAGAAGGGAGGAACAGGATATAGTAAAAAAGAGCAGAAAAGGATAGACTGGAGGATTCAGCGTGGACAGAGGGTGGAATGTAACAACTAGAGAGGGTTTTTGCATTGTTGTAGTGGGGGAAAAGTTCAGGACTATGACTGGGGAGGTAGGTCAAGCTGGATTGAAATAAGTGAGTCTCCACTGAAATTTTGTACAACAAAGAAATGAGTACAGTAGTCCTTCCTCACTGCATCAAAACCATTAAAAAATACTGCACTGTTCAGCCTTGCAAGGCCGGGGGGCATATTTCCTATCTAAGCACAATTCATGCTTTCACCAGGGTTTGGGCAATAATCCTCAATGTTCATGAACAAAACCATATATCCCAAAAGACTTGATGAAGACGCCCCGCATCAGCTCATAGAAGAATTATGCACATCACTTTTGTGTTTGAGAGGGAGCCAGAAAGGGAAGAGGGCACAGCTGCAGTTTGTACAGTGTGTTTTCAAAATCTGAATGAAAACTAATGAAAGGGAGGAGGCTGGGCAGAGTGGCAGAGTCATGGTCCCCCATGAAAAGAGGACATTCTCCCTCTATGCACTGCAGTGCAGATTACTACAAATTTCAGGAGAGAGACTCTGAGTCATTGCATGTCCTACTTATGCTAAGTGCCTAATAACCACAGACTCTGGAATAAAGTAAATTTGCATAAATCTATTTTAGGACTTTGATGTGGCTGTGAAGATAAAGCTGAGAAAGGAAGCGATAGCAGTACCTTGATATGTTTGACACCACAGCTTACAAGCTTGTTTGGTTGGTACAAATCCCATGAAATGTCAAATATCTGGGGGAGGAAAGATACAGCAGATTAAACACTGATATTCCTGCAGAATAAATTCAGCAACATTACACTTTAAGTCTGGATGTGGAAGTATTGAAGGAAATGTAATTGGAGGAAATTAATAGTGTGTTGGTGTGTTGGTGGTGCCTGTGTTATAATGCATGTGGGTTGAATAGGAAAACAACAGCTGCATGTATTTAATCTTTTTAAAATTCCTTTTCATTAGCCGAGCACCCTCTCAGATGGGCTCTGGAAAGCTCACAATCAATCAGATCTAACTTGTTTATGCTCCCATCGGGCTGGCGCTCCATCTTGTGTTTATGGCTAATTGAGGTGATCGATACTGAGCTTGTGACTGAGACAGGACAGGAAGAAAGCATTTACCCTGTCTGTATGACCGGGAGCTGCTGCCAGAACCTTTCCTCTCCTCCAGTCCCACACACAGATTGTGTTTTTGGAGTCCAAGCCGACAGATACCAAACACTGCAGAGAGAGAGAGAAAAAACACATGAAATGGAAGAAATGCTGCTCTCTTACACTCATCCCTGCAAATTTAGATTCTCCCTCCATAGCACTATGGCCACAATGAAAAGGCTAATAATGGCTACAGAGCAGAAGAGAACAGTTGTCCAGCCTTTGGCACTTCTCGTGAGCACATTTGAGTGCTTTTGCTAGAGGAGCCACCTATAGCTGACTGATTGAGTAGGCAGCATTAGCAGCAGTGGAGCAGAAGACAGCTTTCATGAAACTCTCTGCTCTGCTGCTTGCTTTGCATGCCAATGGATGTCCTCTCTGATGTGGGGGAAAAAAATGTCGATGTTCGGTTGTTTGTAGAGGTGTTTGGTGAGGTATTTACACAGGTTTTTAAAAGCTAGCAGCAAAAACTTGTGAAACCATGACGGGTATGTGGTATGGTTGTAAGGATGTTCTGTCAACTAACTAATCTAAACAGCTACTGGGTGGGTTACTGGTAAATTATTTGACATTTATGTGCTCTAATGAGCTGGTAGTCTTTGGACAGTCACAATCTCTTCAAAGATGGGTGGTTGTTTTGGAATCTATTATAAAATAGTGTAAATATAACTTTTTTAAAAAAGTGAGAAAATTGAAGAAAATCAAGGTACTTTTTGTACCAGACAACACAAATGCAGCTCTTACTGTTGTTTACTATCTGCATTAGATGTCTCATACATCAGTGCTTCTTTTTTGATATTGCCTTAATGGGTGGCCAGTATAATGACACCAGGGATTGCTTTGGATTGTCTGATTTCAGCTTTGGCATCCCCTGATCCAGGAAGGAAGAGATGTAGAGTAAACAGAGCCGCTAAACACTGTCACATTCAATCCAAATCCCCAGCTCACAACCTGAACAGGAAAAAAGCAAAGGGTCACTGGTTTCTCCCAGTGAACAACACAGGATGTTAAAGTCCATTCTGAAAGCTTGTATGAGAGGAAGAGAGACAAAGAAAAACAAAAAAAAACTAATCTAACAAGTGTTCTGTATTGAAGTGACTTCACAGGGTAAACTGGGCTTTAGATGGTGACACAATCTGTAACCATTAACAAGAACAAGTCTGCAGAAAGCTACATGAACATGAAGCAAGTAAAAAAATAGGAAGTTACTTAATTGGGTCTGTGGTAGAAAATAATCTGTCCTGCAAAGCAGCCGTTGTGTGCAGCTTCCTGGTTATAGCTGCAATAAATGTAGCGCTCAGAACAACCTACCAGCGAATGGGCCACATGCAGTAAAGATAAATGTTTTTGATTGCTGCTGTATCACAAGTCTGAACGTTTCTGGTCAAACTTTCAGCTGTTACATGAAATTCACCACCTTCACGCTTTACTGGGAGAAATTAGTTCCTGTTGCTGTACCTGTCCCTCAAGGTCGAAAGCCAGGCAGGCGATGCCGTGTGTGTGCACATCTTTAAGGATGGATACAGTCTGTACAGTGTAGGAGTCCCATACGCATATGTAAGGCTCCTTGCCCACCTGTCCCGTGGCCACCAACACACGCTCCGGATGCAGTGCGAGACTGTGAAGAAATAAAAAGGAGAGACAAATATGTGGTGAGCGTTGCCATTCGCGTGCATGCATGTATGTGCTGATGGCAGAAAGCACTGGGATGAGATGAGCACATTAGGTCTGGGCTGGGTCTGAACATTGAAGCAGAGAGGCAGCTTGATGAGGTGACATGGTTCAATTAACTCCATCATGCTAAACTGCACACACACAGCCTGGCTTCGCTCGTGTCCACAGGGTGTTTACAGAATATAAAAAAGCACTCCGGGTGCACCTGTGAATTTAATCGTACTTCCGTGCTTTCCCAGGCTCCCATGTACTATTATCTGCCTATGCATTCAGAAGTTTCCTCCTATCAGCAAGCATATGTTTGTAAGTGTTACATAATCCTCCACTCCAGCCACCCCCCACCCACAAGCATTCCTACTCTACAGCTGAGCAACAGCCTGCTGTATAAAGCTGTCACTCCCTCCTTTTCCTCCACCCATTCTCTCAGCAGATCCCAGTCACGTTCACCAGGCAATTCTCCTAGCCTTATCCTGGCCTATATATTTCATGCCACCACTATAAAGCTCTGTTAATTCTGATCTGACTGGCTCTGAAGCAGCTGCTCTCCAGAATCCAGGCATGTCTTTAGGCAGCACGTCTGCTAAATGGGTTGGTCAGCATCAACATGATGCATCTTATCAGCACAGCAAACTCTCACACTTCTCTTTCTTTCAGCCACACCCTGCTCTTTTCGCTCTGCATTTCCAGTGGTAGTCTTTCTGACTGAATGGTGACACTTTATCAGCAGCTGAAAGGCATCTCTTAAATCCAAGGTGGGTTGGAGGTGTCAAGCCTACTCTTTGTCCTAGCATCCCTGCTGTAGTATCACTTTCTCACCTTCTTTATTGAACCATGGCGTGTTTCTCATCCTACTTTTTTATTACTTATATAATCAGAGCAAATAAGCTAAAAATAGCTCTCAGAAATAGAGGGAAAAAGTGATTGGATCATTCTGAGATGCAGAAAGACAAAGCAGTGAAATACACTTTGTCGTGAGCAGGTACTGCACATCCAATTGGCTTGGTTAAAAACTGGAACAACATAAAAGATGATCACTGAGGTGTGAAGCTAAACCAAACAGCTCATTTAATATGTGTGGTAATATGTGCACCATGCTATTTCTTGCAAAACAAATGTCTTCAAACCAACCACAAGAGCTCTGTTTTACTTTCATTTCTTTATTTGGAAAGCTTGCTAAATGCCATCACTAATGACTTAGCCTGCAGCACATTCCCACAGTTCCTGTGTTTGATATAGGCTATGGCTGTTTGCCTGTCCTCCATCTGCCAAATGTTGTAGAGCAAACTACAGTAAATACCGCAGCAATTAAACAGGCAGATTTCATGTAGATTTGAGCAAATAAACAGCCTCGGGAGATGATTTCTCAAGGTAAAGATGAAGCACAGGAGGACTCAAAGGACAGATTCTATTAAGAAATGTGGATTTAAGATAAAAACACTCCAGACATAGCTTTTTTCTCTTCACTTATGGAGAAAACAGAGGATTAACACATTTCAGAAAGATACAGTATTTCCCAGAATAATATTGTTGTTGATCCAGTTATCAGCTCTAAACACTAAAAATAGCATTTTAAAATAAAAATAAGTAGTTGAGCTCTTTATTAGGTTTTCAGTAGGACAAAAACAGAAAGCAGTGACAGGTGATGATGCTGAATATTAGCTGGATTTTAAAACGATTTTTTTTCTTCAATACAATCCCAATCTGTGGTTCTACGGCTGGCAGGTAATTGTTACTCAGTTAATTGATCAAATAACTGAAAAAATATATATATTTAGTATATTTAGTGGAAATGTGCCCAGAGAACACAATACTTTACTAAAAATTAACATGTGCTGCAAAGAGGGAACCACACAGACAAACAGTATGTAAATAATTGATGTCATTTAAGATTTTTAAAGATTATTAAACTTGATTTAAAATCTTGGCACTGTTTGCTTATCTGTTTATATCACTTTAATTTATTGTTGTTTGCTTTCTGGCTGAACAAAGTAATCAATTTGATCACATCACTTTGGTTGCTGGAAATATCCTCCAGACATTTTCCTCTACAGCCTTTTTATAAAGCACATTATTAAATTAAAAGGATAGCCAATAAAACATTTAGTATGTAGAATTTTCTTTTTGAGTGCAAATAAAAAGGCATCACATGTTATTAGATTTTTAATGTCATGCATAAGCAGAAGAATCCTGAAATCTTTGTAATGAAAGTCTTCATCAGTTAATATGTGTAATGTAGTAAATATGATGTAATTCTAAAGAAAAGTTGCATCACCGACATGCTTATTATCTTTAATTAATTAAATTACACTGTGTGAACATGTTCGGCCAAATCCATTTCCGGGTTGCTGGGAAGCTGAAGCCTATTCTGGCAATTAGCAGGCAAAAGGCAGGGTCCACCCTGGTCAGGTCACCAGTCCATCACAGCCAGTCAAAACTGTCTGCCTTTTTTAAATCCTGCAAACAGCAGTGCTGAATTAAGCCATTCTGCCACAGTAAGTAAATAAACTCAGGAGGATCCTAATTGGGAAAGACAGATGTGCTCTTTAGAGACAGAGCTCTGTTTTACAGAGAAGCCTGGCAGCATCTCACTGCAATTATAGAGCACATGCATACTGGTTATGATGGGATTTTTGGAGTATCCTGGTGATGCACATCCAACCCAAGCTGACTGTCTACAAATCTTGATGTTGTACTTAATAGCACAACAAAAGCAACTGTGATAAGATAGTGAGAAGTAGTGAATAGTGTTCTGCATGTTAACACTGACAAAGTGAACCAAGAGTTCACATTTACATTATGGAGCAAGCAGCAGGACAATGATCTTTTCCACAGTCTTAGACTTCTTTGTTTTTCTGGTTAGGATCGCAGAAAAGAAAAATCTGAAATATAACGCACTGGTGGGAATTTTTCCGATTTTAGTAGAAAAGTGAGTTAAAAAGAAGAAAATCACAAAGGAAGGATGGAAGAGATCAGTAATCTATGTGTATTTTGTTTCTATCTTACAGTCACCTACATCTGACACATCTGTGTCACATTAAAGTCTTTTTTTTACTTTATTTCTGTTTGTTTATTTAACATTCACAGAGTAGACCTGCAAGACTCTCTGCAAACCTCACACAGTTGCTGTATGAACTCTGCAGCCCCATGGATTTACAGCATCCCTCTAAACTTAAACTAGACCAGCCTCAGTCTGGCATCTGCAATCTGTAATGCTGGCTGTGTTCCACCATAAAGCTGGAAGGATGATTTAGCAGGAGGCATCCCTTTAGTCCTATGTCCACCACAACTGGCAACTTAAATCTTGCTAACTTTCACCCTGATGTTGCAAAAACATAAATCTGCCCATATCTTAGCAAAGGAAACCCATGGTGCAGAAACAAATTATTTACAAGCAGTATGGTTATTGTTCTGACTGGCTAATTTGACATTTTTTTGTAGGTTGCAGCTACATTTAGCTAAATCATTAAGCTATATTTAGCTGCCTGCAGAGATTGTAGCATCTTTGAACAATCCAATATTTATCTCAGAGAACAAAGTTATACACCAGGATTTTGAATAGCACCTTCATATGCAAGGAATAAACATTAAAATTATATGTATTTTTATGACAACAAAGAGCTATTGAAATATTAGTCTTATGAATATTTAATGAATAAGTATAAATCCATCATTTTCTGCTGAAAGAAAGCATTAAGACAATTCCCCTCCAATATTCACTGAGCTCTCAGCTTAATTGGCCTCATAGGACAGAAAAAAGGAAGGAAACTTCAAAGACTAAACCTATGAAACAGTGACTAAATCATAAAGGTTGGCCCACTTTAGTCTCACCACTCGTTCCTCCTACACATTTGTGAACATTTAATCATAAATGAAAAACAGAAACACACCTGACATGCGTCTTATATGAAGAATTTGTCGTGTTTGAGGGAAAACTCGATGGCCTTGACACATTTTTTATATTTATTTTTATCTGCTTTAAATGTGTTCATGCACACAAGCCAGGTTTGCGTGTTTAGTACGTGTCCTGCATGTCAGCATGACTGCAAAATAAGAAAGACTGAGCCTTTTTATGTTTCAGACTAAAATCCATCCAGAATGATGTGAGGAAACAGTTTGTGATTAACTCATGCCACTTTAAAAGCATGTAGCAATATTTACTGTAAGTGGAGGTTATTTACACCTATCAGATTATGCATTTCATTCAAAATGTTAACTAAACTACTGAAAAGCCAGCTAAATAACACTTTGTTGGCTTTGTGAACAGTTCATGGTTTCATTTTTCTGTCTGCTCATTCACATCAGACCATGAGACCAGTTAAATAAGGATTATAAAGCCATGAGAGGAAACCAGGACAGCAAAAAACTTATGTTTCCCTTTAGTTTTGGTGCATTTTTTTACTAAGAAAAGAAGCGCTCACCTTTTGTGTGTAGCCATTTTGAGTTATTTACAGTGTTTTGATTTATCTCCTTAAGAGAGAGGGTTGTGGTTTTCATAAATACAGTTGTGTATCGTTGTGAGGAAACCGTGTTTACATTTAATAATTGTTTTATTTTGTATCATATAGATATGCTGATTCTTTGGACACTTTTCTTTATTTATTGTGTAAAAACCGGAATTTGTGCTTTAATAAATAATTGTTATATCTTTAAGTTTAACTGGTTTGTTTGGGTATTGATTGACCCTAGTTTAACACCAAGTTATAATAATCAAAATATAGAAGCAAGTAAAACAGATGAAGAAATTGAAAAGAGGGAAAAGGAGCAAATATTTAAATTGCAGGTCTCACTGATGGAGCTATGCTTTCAGCACTCCAGCTACAGAAAATCCCTCCCGGTTGTGACACTGAAAGCTTCATTCCTCTGAGATCTGACTTTACCGTTGTTTGTTTTGTGTCAACTAAACATTTGTACAGCTTGCACCTTGAAAACATTCACACCACTACAGAGGAAGGACAAAGGAATAGAAAAACTTGAACTTCTGACCTTTGGAATAAGAGGATCAAGCGTCTCCTCTCCTTTAGATTGTGAAAGGAATCCTGCTGGCATGGATTCTGATAATCACTACAATGTTGTGAGAAGCTACCTTTGTCTTGCGAAAATAAATCTTTTAGGAGGTTTTCTGTAAGGCGATGGTGCCCCAACCTAGGGGCATGAGTGGATTTAATAATATGATAATAATATAAACAAGAACCCTTCTCCAACACATATTAAATAAATGAATGACTTGAAAATAAGTTATTATAATGCTAACATGTGTTGAAACTGTTTTGATTACATTTTTAGTTTGGATTTTTATCATCTAATTTGCCTGGATGTTTGTAAAATTCGACCTAGATGAATGAGAACAAATTCACTGACTTTGGTTGCTTTCCCCCCATTTGTTAAGAAAAATGCATCCATCGCAGCTCGGTGCAGTAAGCACCTCCTCCAACATTGTGTTTAAAGTCAGAAACTTCATCCAGGGGCAATGTAGGGTTAGCATCTCTATTGTGTGATTAATAATGAAGCAAGACCCCAGCGGACTACAGTTACAGTTTATGAAGCTACTCATCTCCAGGCCCTGCACAGATGTCAACATATAAGCACTGAAGCAGTGATCATTGTGTGACAGGATGATTACATAAATAATTGGGTACTTTATCATGTTTCCCAAAGAACAGGTGCACAAGGTTTGCCTTGATTTAATAGTCTATCTGTTTTTAATCTCAATAAATTCAATTTTAAAAGTATGTCCTGTCTGCTTCAGACATTTTCCTCAGTGGACTTAATTATATGTTGGGTAAATTTGGTTTTTGAACTGTTGTTTATGTGTCTATCAGGCAGTCAGGAGAGAGCAAGCAGAGTTTAAATCCATCTGCCCCACTGAAGTGCCTTTAGGCAGGGCACTGAACCTCAATCCAAACTAGGGAGAAGGAGTTTCCTTGCCCCATAAAGCAGGAAAATATCACATTACACCTCACAAGGTGACACCAGCATCCCCAACATTACAGAGAAATGTTCTGGTGTGTGTCTGGTGCTGTCCGCGGTGCTGAAACAAACTGTCTCAAAACAATACCTTATTATGTCATCGTTGTGTCCCAGGTAAAATTTCTGCTTGTGTTCCCGGGTGTTGTACACAACTCCCACACCGGCGACAAAATAGACTATTTCCTTCGCGGCAGTGTAGTACAGGTTATTGCGGCACTGGTGTCCCCGGTATCCGTACACCCACTCCAGTCTCAGGTGGCAGTTAGGAGCAGTCCTGTCAGCCATGTCCGCACTTCCGTGCGTGTTTCTCCGTCGCTATCACGTAGGCTTTCTGATACAGTGTCATTCACCAAAAATGATTTATTTTAAGCCAGCGTGTCCCATTAGTTCCGTAGGATTTCAAACAGTCCAGCGAGAGAGCTGAAATTATGCATTTTACAGGACGTGGTAAATAGCCTACTTGCTGCTTAATAAGGTTGAATCTATTTCCCTCTGTTTGAAAAACTGGTTTCTATGCTGTTGTTTTCATTGTGAGAGTCTTCTTGTACTTCCTCTGTCCCCGGCTTCTGGTCCTCTTCGACACAGGTCAAAGCTCCTGTCAAATCCTACAAAGATGGAGCTGTACTGTTATTCCACAAGCTCCACCGACAATCATGACGTAGAGGCCGTTCGTCCAATCACATTCTTAGATTAACAAGGAGCGGCCAAAAAGCAGGAGCGGACAAATCGCACAGGATGACTTCAAGAAGAAAAAAAAACAGAAGAAAAGTTAATATATATATATGAGGAAAAAAGCAAAGAATTAGTAATGAAGTGTTTAAATTATAATACATAACAGAATTAAATGTGTAGGCTACTTACATGGAATATGATGGCACCTAATAAGCCCTTAACTCGCAACGTTTATGTGTGTGACATAATGCAAAAGTTATGATATAACAATATAACTTATCTTGTAGGGCAGATTAGTTAAAGAAAGTGTAAAGATTTTTTTTTATCATTACAGGAAGTTGCAGCAATGAAAGATCCGCCCTCTTCCACTGTTGCCTAGCGACAAAGGAAGCTTGTATTTGGATAATCTTAGCACTCCAGTTTAGCTCTTGCGTCCGATTATACAGTCATTCCCTGCTTGCAACAAAACATGGAGGTGACGATGGACCCATTATTTCTGGCTTTGAGCTATTTCAGGAGGCGCAAACTTCAACAATGTTCAGATATTTGTACCAAAATATTACACGACAATCCCTTCGACCAGGTACTTTTGTTTAGTCGGCAATGCTAGCCTAGCATGCTAACCTGGGAGTTATGCTTGCTTGCTAACACAGTGAAGCTTAAGAAGCTGCTGTATAATCCCAAGTAGTCGAATACTTATGTTGACAACTCACTAATGTTGCATTTGCAGGTCCACATGAGTTCATTTTAGTTACGTCTCCATTATTTCCATTGGATAATATGTTCTCTTTCCTGTCTGTTTTCGTCTGCATAGTTTATATTAATTTATTCCTTAGATTTGTCCTTATTTCTTATTCACTTTATTCTGTTCTTAACTAACTTATTGCATACTGTTTTAAGGATTCGTCCTTGCATATCTCAGAGGTAATCATCTGTTTACGTTATTCCTGTCACTTGTGTCGTTTTTCATGTCTGTAGTTCATCATTCAGTAGGTATTGAATGTTAGATCTACACACATTTAGCTGTGGATCAGTATTTTTTATTGGCAAAACATTGTGTTGTAGGCTGCGTGGAACTTGAAAACCCGTGCCCTCACAGAGATGGTATACATTGATGAAGTTGACGTTGACCAGGAAGGAATTGCTGAAATGATGCTGGATGAAAGTTCAATTGCACAAGTTGCAAGTCGGTTTAACTACTTTTTTAAGTGTCATGTTGTCTTTTAAATTCTGATTTACATTGCAAGTTTCTTTTTAATAAAAATGGTGTCTCTGTCAGGACCTGGAACATCACTTAGACTTCCTGGGACAAGTCAGGGTGGAGGCCCAACACCAGCTGTCAGGTATTTTATTCTTGAGGACAAAGACTTATCAATAAAAGCTAAAAGTAGCATACAAATTAACATTTATCATTGCTGTGAAGTAAAGTGTTTTTTTTTCTGTTATTTTTTTAGGCCAATGACACAATCAGGGCGTCCTATAACAGGGTTTGTGAGACCAAGCACACAGTCTGGACGACCTGGGACGATGGAACAAGCCATCAAAACTCCACGCACTGCAAGTACTGCTCGCCCAGTCTCCGGTGCATCTGGTAGATTTATTCGTTTGGGAACGGCAAGTATTTATACATTTTAAAAAAATAAACCAACTCATTTTTTGTGTGTATTTTTTATTAGATTACATTAGGTATTCTCTTTTACTATACAGATGCCAATATATCCCTGAGCAACGTAAACAGAATGATTATTTGTTAAACATTAAAAATTACAGGATTTAATGATTTACTATTTTTTCAGGCTTCAATGTTAACTAATCCAGATGGACCCTTTATAAATTTATCAAGACTAAATCTGGTCAAGTATTCCCAAAAGCCCTGTTTATCCAGGGTAAGACAATTTATTACTTCTATCTAACATATTTTTAAAATAAATGTCCATACTTGATAAGTAATCAGTATTTCTCTTCACAGACTCTGTTTGACTACATTTTCCACCATGAAAATGATGTAAAAAATGTAAGTGTTGCATACATCTTCACTACTAAGACTCTTCCTTTTGCATTTCATATAATAATCAATTAATTTTATTTGATATAGTACTAACCTTTTATGTGCAGGCTTTGGATTTGGCTGCTCAAGCTACAGAACATGCACAGTTTAAAGACTGGTGGTGGAAGGTTCAGTTAGGAAAATGTTACTACAGGCAAGTGCAACATATCAGCAATGTATTAATGCTGCACTATTTACACATAACCTGTTATCATTGCCTCATTTTATCTCTGCAGGCTTGCTTTATACAGAGAAGCCGAGAAGCAGTTTCGATCAGCCCTCAACCACCAGGAGGTGGTAGACACATATCTCTATCTTGCAAAGGTTGTGAGAGGCCTTATAACTACATAATGCTTTAACAAGTCAATGAAGAAAAATGTATAATTTCTCTGAAACTGTTAAAAAGGAAGGATGTTGTGTTTGACTATAGGTTTATCAACGCCTAGATCAACCAGTAACAGCCCTAAACCTCTTTAAGCAAGGCCTGGACCACTTCCCTGGCGAGGTCACTCTTCTTACAGGAATTGCTCGTATTCATGAGGTACAGTATGCTTTAAAGGACCCTCTCAGTTTTCAGTTATAATTTACTACTTAAATAAGATAAGTAGCTATATGGACTTTACCTGATGTTGACCTTATTTCAGGAAATGAACAACATCTCCTCAGCTACAGAGTACTACAAAGATGTCCTCAAACAAGATAACACTCATGTAGAGGCAATAGCCTGCATTGGCAGCAATCACTTCTATACTGATCAGCCGGAAATTGCCCTGCGATTCTACAGGTGAGGATCTAATTCTTCAGATAATGTTCAATTTATTTCTACATTCAGTGCAATGAAATCTTTTTGTGGTTCAATGTGCTTCTTCTTTTACTAGACGACTGCTCCAGATGGGTGTGTATAATTGCCAGCTGTACAACAACCTGGGTCTGTGCTGTTTCTATGCCCAGCAGTACGATATGACTCTGTCCTCGTTTGAGAGGGCTCTGGCCCTGGTGGCCAGCGATGAAGAGCAGGCTGATGTCTGGTACAACATAGGACATGTCGCTGTGGTGAGTCAGCAATCTCAGGATATCTGCTGACTCATGTGGTTCTGTTTTTTTTTTTACATGGTCAGCAGTTAAATAAGTTGAGGTTCATACAAATAATAGTTACATCCTGTGTTCAAAGGGCATTGGGGACTTGACCCTGGCATATCAATGTTTCAAACTGACTCTGGCTTTTAATAATGATCATGCTGAGGCCTACAACAACCTGGCTGTCTTGGAGCTGCGCAAAGGCCACATTGAACAGGTAAGGTCATTTAAGAAGCTGTTTAGATATAAAATATGTAACGTTGTTTTTTAGACTGCATTGTGATGCCTGATATATATGGAAATGGAATTAACAAAAATGATACTTTATTGTCAAAGAAATTAAACCAGTGGTTAAAATTAAATCAATAAAATCTACACACTTCTGACACTATTACCGTAGTTTGTATTCCTCTATGTAAGGACTCATTTTACTGTTGCAATTGCATAGCATAAATCTAATAGGTAAAGATGGTGCTTTAGTTAGCCCTGCTGTCCAGGGTTTACCCTGCCTGCTCGTTCCTGGGATAGACTCCAGCTTCTCTGCAACCCTGAATCAGACTAAGCAGTATAGAAAATGGATGGATCGCTGCATTAGATTAGAAGTATGTAATAAAGCAGCTTGATGTTCATATCATGATTATTTTACCAGACGGTGAGATGTTTGACATGTTAATCCAGTAACAGAGTGGATTGCTGCTTTTCTGCATGCCACAAACTAGAAGGCATGTGAGCTAGCAACTGGTTATAATTTCTACTGTCATAAGCTTAAAAAAAGAACTGTAAAAGGAAAATAGTGCAGTAGATGACTGCAGTGTACGGGGTGCTGTTAAAACCTACCGATCCATTTTCCTCATCTATCCACCCACTTTGCTCCAACTTAGTATCCTTCACATAATATAATTGCCAGCACTGACAACTTTACTTTTGCATATTTGACTGCCATGTACGTAGAGATACTACTGGGTATTATTGTATGATTGGATTATACTTAGTATATTTATGAAAAATATAGCTGAACAGCAAAGCTTAAATAGTCTTTTATACATTTTGATTAAACAAAATCTTGTTAGAAAGATTAATCATTGCAATGCATTTGATCCAGTCAAAGGCCTTCCTGCAAACCGCCGCATCTCTGGCCCCCCTCATGTATGAGCCACACTACAATCTCTCCATTCTCTCTGAAAAGGTAACGTACTATTGCATAATCCAAATAAACATGTATGAGATGTATGTTAAATGGATGTTTCTGTACTTGCTCAGATTGGTGACCTTCAGAGCAGCTACACGGCAGCCCAGAAGTCTGAAGATGCATTTCCTGAGCACATTGACACGCAGCAGCTTCTCAAGCAGCTTCGAGATCATTTTGCCGTTCTGTGAGGGTCCACTGCCACCCAGTTATAAAGATAGTGAAAGGTTGAGAGCTTGAGTCCACCAGCCTGTCGCTATCCTCAATTGGATTAAGTGGTATAGAAAATGAATGAATAAAAGATATGTACATTATATATATATAGAAAAGAGACATGACAGCAGTTTATGTGCACCTAAAGGGCTAGATCCAGTACTTAAGTTAATGCTAAGTAGATGTTTTATTCCATTCGATGATTAAAAAAAAAGTTGTCAACATGAGACGTTTTCATGATGGATTGGTGATTTTCTCCTTATGTTTGTACAGCAGCTTTACACGTGCACACAATGTAGGTTTTTATTTGTTAAAAATAAAGTAATAACATAAAGTTAATTCTCAAATAAATTCATAAAAACCACAATGAAACATGTTTATTTCTTCAAAGAATAATTATGTTACTCTGTAGATCTTGGTTTCATTTCACAGATCCATTTCAGGTTGTAACTGCATGACACGTCCTTCCAAACTCTAAAGGGGTTGAGTTTGGGAAACACAGCAACACAGTCTGCATTGTTAGGGTAGTTAGACACTCTTTCCTCCCAGAACCTGTGAACAAATAATACATTAATCTTCTCTTTTTTTCTAAATAATTATATCAATCAGTGACTCGGTGTCAAAGATGAAAGCTGAAATGAATGATAGCAAAACTTTCAGTATGCGAGTGAAGAGTCACAACAGTTTAAACTTAAGAGGAATCCTAGAACCAATCTGCATTTCCCCTATGTCATCCCTATTTTTATTTTTTAAAAAAGGCTTACCCTTCTGTCAGTACGGTCCCATCCAGCCATTTCCAAGTTCCTTCCTCTTCTACATCTCTCAGCCCGATCCAGAAGCCATTCTGAGATGTTGGTCTTGATGTGTCATAATGGCTATTGATCAAGTTAATTATTGCCAACTAACAGAACAGAAAATACAAACCAAACATGTTTTAATATTTAGGTCTCTTTGTTGAACACGTTTCTTTCACAGGATGAAAACTGTCATTTGTGTATGTTTATATATGTATGTATATGTGTATGTATATATATATATATATACATACATATATATGTATATATATGCATATA
>JBAMIG010000021.1:8864767-8876056 GCA_037177335.1 Kiunga ballochi | reverse complement strand
ACTGGAGCCTATCCCAGCAGCCAACGGGTGAGAGGCGGGGTACACCCTGGACGGGACGCCAGTCCATCCCACATATATATTTATATATATATTATAATTTAAAGAATTAAATGTAGCATAATTATATAATTATAATATATATTCTAATATATAATAACATATATTGTACATAATGTATCTTCCTCCAAAGACCATCCACTTTGCATTTAAAATTACATAAATGTTTAAAATGTATTCCTTTATTTAATCAGGAAGGTCCCATTGAGATTAAAAACCTCTTTTTCAAGGGAGTCCTGGCCAAGAGGCGGCAAAAAATGTAAAAACATTAATAGCATTTGATACAATAAGGTAAAAGTTATTATCTAAAACATTTACAAACTAAAGAGTCTGTCTCAAGTGCTCTTATTCTATTTTTAAAGGCATTCATTGGAATCAAGTCTTCTAATTTCCAGTCTTTCTGCAGCATCTTGCATGTAGATGGGGCAGAGAAGATTTAATGATGCAACAGTCATACACATTAATGTTTTTTATTGTTTCATATCAGTCTATATGCACTTGCAACAAACAAACAGCTGTTTATTTTTCAGTTTATTGTGTAGTTTATAAGTGTTTTTCTGTCAGCAGTGACTTACAGTAGACTCCCAGGCCGATATCCGCTGCCAGCAGAATAACAGCGAGCACCGCCAGGCTCACTGTGAGCAGTTTGTAATGATTCAAGATGGATTCTGGCCGTATGGTGGACATGGACACTGCACAAAAAAACTAGTAAATCAGTCCTCACCAGAACAGAAACAATACTTACTCCACTTACCCATTTTATTTGTTCCTATGTTTTTTGCATTTAGTGTTTCATTGTTAAGAAATTTGTGATTTTTATCTTGAGAGATACAATATAAATAAAAATGTATTTATCATTTTTAAGGTCATACAGAGCTTTATTGCGCAAATGTCACAAATCTGTGTATTATAACTATCATAAAGGAATTTAACCTGTGCTGTGTTACACCACCTATTCCAAATAAGTGATTAAAAACAAGCATCTACATTGAAACAAACAATTGTATGTAGTGTAGTCATAAAAAGTGTAATTAAGGCAGTTTTACATTCTGACATTGGTATGATTACCCTACCATGCTCTGTGTCCTGGCTTGAGCAGAGAGGGTCATCATCCGCAATGATTTCATCCTGATAGACCAATTTATTATATGTAGCTCCCGAATTTTCTTGGTCTTCCATGTTATACTGTTAAAATGGAGAGCAATCTGACAGCGTCGTCCCAGAGAGACTGTTTGTCAGGACATTGCCCTGCTTGTATTTGCATGGGTGAACGATGCTGCCTACAGAAAAACTAGTGCATTTGTTAAATATTTACAAGGGAGGGCAGGTTGATTCATTTGGTTCTTATCTTATTGTTTTAGGGATTATTTGTTATGTCCAATAATAGTTGTAATGTTGTCAATAGGCTAATAAGTAAAGGTTTTATTCCTAGTGATGAGGGCATCACTCACACATATTTCCTGAACTGCCACACCAGTAATGCCACCAGTTTTCCACCTTGGAAAATGATTTCACAAGAGCTGCTGTAAGAAGGCAGACATAGACAGTATGAAGTTTCCCGTCATACTCTGTATAATCTATGAAGTAGGTTAAGACAGGCTTCTGCTATGAACCCTAATTAATAACATATGTTACATACTGACTCTGAGATTACATAACCAAGATGATTTTCAGAGTTTAATTAAAAAATAAGCCTTGGGGAAACTGGTCTGATTTTACTGGTATTCCTAATATTGCTAGCACTGCTTGCAGGTTTTCAGTTCCCCGCTTTGGTCCACACAGCAACATCTCAGCTCGATTGTCATGACATTTATGATCCTCTGAGGATAAATACTGTCCTCTTTTCCCCTCTGATGATACACTAATCTTTCTAACTGCGCTACTGACATCTATCCAATGAGACACGTCAATATTAGCTTTTTATGTCTCAAGAGGTGGACAATGAAGACTCAAGGTGATAACAAGATTATTATTGTGTACCTTGCCTCACTGATACTCATTAGCTCCCATGTAGCATCATCGCTTTGCTGTAGTAACCTGCATCACCAACCCCAGCATGAACTCCACTTTAATGCACAGTAAAGAGAATATTTAGATGAAAGCTATCTGCTGAAGAGGGAATGTGATTGTTGGGGCCTTCCTCTTCCTGGCTAAACAATTTACCTCGAATTTCAAATTAATTCTATTGTCTTAAATGTTGTTTCTTACCTGTAAATCTGTCAGTATGATGGTGATCCATCATGCCATCACTGTCCATGGGGCTGCCGTCCATAAACCGTTTGGACACATTAAATTTAAGAGGAAACTTTTAACTAATAATGTAAATAAAAATGGTCTCATAAAGAAGAATGTTTCATAAAAATGAAATTTACCTGATTTTGCCTTCTTGCTTATACTTACATCCTCATATACCTTGTGCTAAAACGTTCATGTACTAACTTCTTGTTTATTTTATAAATAGGCTGCAAAGTTTTAGCTTTAATCAGGATTACTCCTGTTATGCTCTATGTGGATCGGGCTGAGCCGAACCCCCCTGTTACACTACTAACTGTTTTATTAAATCTGATCTAATTAATATAATTAACTTAGTGAATCCCAATTGCAGCAACAACTCAACAACTACCAGTTAGTTGGTGGTGTGGTAATGCAGATCCACCTCTCTCTGTAAGCAGACCTTATAAATGGTGCTTTCAGGGTAAATCCTAATCACTTATTTATCTTTAATAAAGTCTCAAAAGTATATTTTCATAACATGATGGGCCACAGAGGAAATTTAAGTTTCAAAATTGATGGTTTTATTTTTTGCCACAGGAAAATAAATAAATGATTGTCAGAATGAACATTTATTAAAATGGTTGCTGAATGACCTAAAGGTCAAATTACCTCAAGGAAGGATGAAGAAAGGCAGGGTTTTAAAGGGGTTTGAGATATTTATGAAACTGCGTTTGTTGCAAATGTACCTTGCAAGGCAACACAGATCTATGCTAAAATTCAAGCTAATCTTTCTTTCAACTGGTATTGCTATTAAATTCTGACTGAATTGTTTATTATGCTGTGAGAAAGGCTCACTGACCTGTTTGACTGTCTAGACCAGAGATCAACAGGATTGTGTTGCTTTTACCTCATTAGCTGCAAATTAGCAGCAGCGTTTAACAGTGACATGAAAAGAAAAGTGTAAATGATACTGTTTTTAACCTCATTTACATTTTAGATGTTGAGAGAAATCGACTTAGTCCAAAGTTGTGGATATAAATTAAACTCAGTTAAGATTAAAGTTAATTCTCCATTAAGTAAAGGATTTTATGTTTTTGTTCTGGATGTGTGGTTTCACTTGATAGAATATAGAACAATATTTAATATTGATTTTATAATGTTGTTAACATACATATGGATTAATATAGCAAGTAATCATATTTGTGTATATTTTTATATTTAATTTTTTTTAAAAGTCAAACATGTTTAGCCTGAAATTATCCTGCTTGCTACTTAGCTTAGCTTATCAGAAACAGTGACAAGATGCTCCATGATGCTCCACATAAAGTACCCTTCCTCTTAAATAATGCATTAAAAAAGACTAAATAGATGAAAAGGTTATTTAAATGCTGTTACACTATAGTTTGAACTTTTTATGAGTTCAGTATTTTTTTCAAGGTTAAAATCTTGTTGACCATGTAGTCAAAGACATAAAAGAAAAGGATTAAAATCAGAATCAGTTTTATCAGTCTCAGGCTTTTTATTACAGCAGATTTATAAACAACAGAAAGAAGAAGACCAAAATTTCTGTGGAATAAAAATAAAAGAGGAAATTGTATTTTTGTTGTAGCAGCTTGTAGAGATTACATAACACACTGTTTTGAAGTAATATGTAAATAAAAATAACATTTCATCAAAGCTTGATTGAAAAAAAAATGCAGAAAAGGGCATAAAAGGTAATAAACCTTTTAATTCAGTTGCTCAATGACAGTAAAGCTCTTCTTCCTCCCTTTCTTCATACTTTAGGGAATGACCTGAAGTGATTACTTTCAGTGAAGACCACGCGGAAGCATAATGGAGTTACTTTTATTCTGTGTTGCTTCAGAGCCATTTGAGTAACTAGCATCATTTCAGAGGCATCGTTTCAGCATTAGTAAAGTAACCTCAGCGTGAAGAGGTTGATTTCTTTTCACAGATCCATTTACGGACGGCGCTGCACTTGTCATCATTCCAAGCCTTGAAGAAGTTTTTCCTGGGAGAGACTGTTGCACAATCCTCATTGTTATGGGCATTATTTGGCTCTCCATCTCTCCAGTACCTGAAATAAACAGTGGATCGCTCAGATGATGGGACTATTAGCTGTTAATGTAAGAAGAGTATGAGACATTTTAAGCTGTATCTTGTTTTGCATATGTTTAAGCTGTGCTGTGTGTTTTTGTTATGTTTTTGTTTTCATTGGGCATCCATTGTGCATGCAATCCATGGATGCTTTTCTTTGTCAAAATGCATGAAACTGACTGTCGTCTGGTGCTGGAATGCCTCAGAAGTCCTTTACCCAATAATAATATATTTTAATAATATAAGTGAATTTTCTGGTCAAAAGAAAACACTATAAGCTTATAATGTAAAATATTAATGATATTAATGGTCACAACAACATGGGAGGAGTTCATCATAATTCAGCTGATCACTCACAGAAGAATACAAAGTACATCATCATCATCATCATTATTAGTTTATTTTCCTAACATGAAAGTTCAAAGATGCTCTGCAAAGCTTTTTGCAGATTTCCATTGCAATGCGCGTCTGATTTTTCTGCTGAGAATTTGTCTGTAAACTCCTGGTTGCATTGTGGAAAAAACAGGTGTGAAATGTAATTTCTCAGCCTCGAGAAGCTTCTTTGCAATGCCACCTTAAGAAATGTCCACAGAAAATGGCTTCTGCGCTGACAAAAAAGTCTGGAACGTGGAGTTTTATAGTAGGAGATCATAAAAGTCACAATTATTTAATTCCACAATTAAATGCAATACTAAAGAACATAATTAATAATCTCTAAGTATCATCACTTTCCATAAAATATCACACCTAAAGCATCACTGCTTTCAGTGTGAACCAGTAACTAGCAGGCCAAATTCTCACTGAATTAATTGGAAAATTGATGTGTTAATGAGATTGATTAAATTTCATTGTATTGACATTTTAATTCTGATATCTGAATCAAATTAGAGCCCTATGAGGAGTGATCATGTGACATCATATGTTTGGAAATTATCTAAATCACAAAAACCATGAAAAACCATCACATTTAGATTATTTCTTTTATAATAACACTCTGTCATCATGGCATCACTAGATGTCATTCCTTAAAGCTGTCTTTGAAATGAATAGATTTTGGTATCGTAGAAATATCTTGAACATTGATGACTGACTCTTTGATTACATCTTTGTCTCGGCATATCATGAAGTCCTGAATTCTTACCCTTCAACAAGGAACGATCCATCCACCCACTTCCATGTACCCTCCTCCTCAGAGTCTCTCAGTCCAATCCACAAGTCTTCATTATACGCTGAAGGCTCTTGGTAATTCATCAAATAACTTATAGTTGCGTTCTAAAAGATTATACCCATAAAAAAATAAGAAAAGTAGAAACTAAATGCATAAAAATGCATAAAAAAATTTAAATTTCTTTCCTGAACAGGTTTGAAAAAAATCAACCAACCTCTTTGTCTTTGCTTTTTATGATTAAAAGATCTCCTCCATGCATTTGACAGAATTCTCTCGCTTTTGGCCACGATCTCTTCTCATTATTACCCGAAAAAGAGAAGTAGTAACACACAGAGTTCATGAGGAGCCATCCTTCAGGACAATGTTTGCAGCCATCACCTGAAGCCAAATAAAACCAGTGAATTAAACGAGAAATTTATTCTAACCCTGTCATCATTTGTGAGACATAACTGTAAAATACATCTTACTGATCATTGGCAGCTGAAAACTCAGTTTTTCAATGTCCTGTGTGGTTTTCTCGATCTCTGCTTGGTAATCTTTGGTTCTTTTTGTCTGATGCTCAAACTCCCAGTTGGTTTCTGTCTGACGGCTCATCTCCCTCTCAGTCTTTTTCAGGGCATCTTTCATGACCACCACAGCAGTTTTGTAAACCTCCTTCAGTTTGCTCAGGTCTTCCCTGATGCGTTTCACATCGTCGAACGTGAGATGAGTATCTCTGAGGTTGTTGTCTGCAGGTGAAGATGCAAAGTCTTCACAGTATTCCTCAATATTTGTCTTAAAAATGTGTGTTTGGGTGGTTTCTGGTACAATAAACCTATAGTTTGAGTTTATCTACACATTTATTTTAAATAAAAACATTAACAGCAACAGAAATGACAGATTTGATGTCTAGCTTTGAATATGTTCGGTCAAAAACATTAATTAAAAATAAAAAAAAAAATCATGAATTTGCAGATTTTACAGATTATTTTAAAGCTTTTTGTGTCATTTTCAACAGTTTCAACAGTTCATGTCTTTCTGTAACAAGAAAGTATAAGAATGAACTTACAGTAAACTCCCAGGCTGATGTCAACTATAAGTAGAAGAGCTGCTAGAAGTGCTAATGCTACCACTGCCAGTCTGCAACGTCCCTCTGATTTCATATTGAACATTGACCCTGAATAACAAGACAGTTTTTCACAGTCATAACAAATCACTGCATAAAGTTAACAAGTTGCATAAGCTTCATTGATAGATGATTAATAATAAACACACAGTAAAACATTTTCAGTGTTTTAGAAGCAGCAACACCACTGAGCTGTCAGAAAATACACAATGGACTAGTTTAATTAACCAACCCTTTACTCGTTGCCAGCTCAGGCTCGATCGTTGATAAAAGTGACGTTCCTCATGAAAATCCTCCCGGCACGCCAGCGAGTCAAACCCATCATCACACTCTTGAGGTTCTTTGCTATCCATTGTGGCTGTTTAGTAGAGTTTAGTTATGTATGAGAGCGTGTACATGTGCTGAGACCATCAATAAATAGATTAAATGAACAAGAAAAAAATAATCCAGTGGAAAATACTTTCCATGAACAGTAAGAAAGAAGAAGTGAAACCCAAGAGAACCGTTTTGTCCTTAACAAGAACCATGCAGGATGTGAACATGCTGACAGATTGGATATGCAAATAGCAACCATAGGTCATGCACACCAAAGTGAAAGTCTAAAATCAGATAAAATTGTTTAAAACTCAAGCGGTGTAAACATCAGTGCCATGTCTGACCTAAAAAGCTGTAATTACATGCCATTTAAATTCTCACTACTACAACACCTCACCGTATTTGCTATAGAGAAATGTACTGTTTTCCATCGAGCTCTGATGGTGGTGAGAGGAAAATCTTAAAGATTCCCTGATTGAATTTAATGTAACAAGTAGGTGATCATCTGGTTTCCAGCAGATATCTCACTTTGCATCCTAAAGGTGTCATGTGCTCTGCCAACCACTCCCTGCTCTGTTCACCTATCGCTCATTAACCTGCCAGCTGCTCTGAATTCCCTTGATTAACACAGCCATTACTTTATTCCACAGCCATTACTTTCAGTCAACCATTGTCAGAACGTCTGCAAACCTGCAAGGCTCACAGAGCCTGTTTGAATGCACCTCTTCCTGACTTTGAAGCTCCTATACATCGAAACTTGGTACTTTGACCCACCTGTTACTTCTGCCTGCTCTTGGACTCGTGACAAAGTAAGCCTGGACCCTTCTTCCCCAACTCCCCTAAATATTCTGCATTTCCTGGAAATAAACCTTCTTAAATGTGTTTGAGGTTTATTGTTTATTGTGGTCCAGCTGTCTGATTCCTGACAAAAGGATGTTCAGATTGATCTCATTTAGCATCAGCTCTCCATGCAGTGGTCAACAAGTCTGCTTTTCAAAAGGCATTTTTAATTGAGGAAATATATTTACTAGCTGAAATAGGTCGCTTTTTTTTTACAGGGTAAAAATCAAAAACAAATGTTTAAGCAAAGCTTAGTTTTTCATATTGCATGATCCTTGCAAAATATCCCACCACTTCCTTAAGGAAGTCACTGATCACAGATGTTTTCTGTAGCAGGGAAGAGTGTTTTAGTTCCTATTTTGGTCATCTTCCTATAATTTTTCAACATGCGAGTCAACTTGTGTTTCCCGTCCCACTCCTGCAACATTTTACCCCAAAAATAACTGGCTACCAGAGATCTAAAAGATCTACTTGTTGCCAAAGATAACACCATCTTGCTGCTTTGAAGGCATCATTGTCGTTGTTACGGTGATAACCATGGAGCGATATTATAAAACAGGAACCCCTTTTTGAATTTGATACACAAAGAGGCAATGAAAACCAAGTTTACTGCTGATATATGTTTATTTCCTCAGATATGAAAATAATGACAGGACTAAACGTTTTATTTGCACAATATGTAGCATATAGAAGAACGCCCTGTGATGGACTGGTGACCAGTCAGGGTGTACCCTGTCTCTTCAAATCAGTGGCATGGTGCAATTAGAGCCTATCACATCAATTAGCAGGGATAAATACACCCTGGACAGGTCACATGTCCATGTCAGGGCCTTGGTATTCTTGTTACCCATGAAATATTTGGGGTATCAAGATCCCAAGAGCACTTTAATTTGCTTTAAAAAGTAAAATTATGTCAAATGTTTGATTAAACATAATTAAAAAAAAAACTAAGAAGAAATCCTTTAGAGAAGATAACCGCAGACATGTTTATTGCAGATTAAAGACAGGCATCATGGGGCTTCCAGATTTTTCTTTATTTAACAAACCAAAAAAATCTCTTAAGATAAAAAAAGATATTTTAAATTGTGCTTAAAATTCAAGAAACATCACTTCAGCTCAGGGGATTAGAAAGAAAATTTGGATACTAAAGATATCCTCCAAAAATGTTTCTTCATCAGGTTTGAAAAAATGAGCATGTGACAGGGATCACCGATAAATGATAACATGGAACCAATGTTTTATTGAGAATGTTTGCAGCATCTTTTTATTTTTCTGCTCTGGAAGTATGTCTTGACTCAGTTTGCTATCTTTTCACATATCCACTTTTTTTCACTTTGAATGCAGTTGTCATCAAAGCGAGTCTTCCAAGGATTATAATCACTATAAATTGCAACCGCACAGTCCTCTCCATGCCTTCCCCAATTGTTCGGTTCTCCATCCATCCAGTACCTTAAACAATAAATGCATTTATAACAGCCATCCACAGTGTTTTTGTAACTGATGGAGAATCTGCTGCTCTCACCTGTTCTCCACCTCTGTGACGTTATTAATCCACAGCCATGTCCCCTCTGACTCTGTGTCCGTGAGGCCAATCCAGAATCCATGCCTCCAGATATCACGGCCAATTCTCATATTGTCAATCGTTCCGCTCACAAATTTCTACACAAAAGCACAAGAGGACATTTTCTTGGAAAGGGAAGTTTAATATATAATATTATATATAACTATGAATATATAATACAAACCTATGCATGTATTTTGTTTGCCTATTTTTGTTTTGCTTGCTTTTAACCCACCTGCTCCTCCTGGCTATCAATCACAATCAGGTCGGCTCCACGTATGATGCAGTCGGCTCTGCTGTCCTGCCAGTTCTTATTCACAGTTTTGGACTCGGTGTAAGAAAAAAAATAGCAAGAAGAGTTAAAAAAAATCCATCCAGATTGGCATCGTCCGCAACTTCCTCCTGAAAACCAAAAGATTTACTATCATTTCAGGCGTTTTCCTGTGAATGAATGAAATAAAAAAAAAACCTCCAACAGCAGAACTGTCTGACCTAAACTTGATATGTTGGATTGCAGACTTTGCTTCTCTGCTCTCAGCCCCTCAAGTCGTCTTTGATAACCATCATTGAGGATCTTCTGCTGCTCCATTTGTTCCTTCAGTTTTCCGCTGTTTTCAATTGCTTTGTCCAAGCTGCCTCTTGCTTCCACCTCAGCCGTGATCACATCACTGTGGTTGCTGCGGAGGTCATCCAGCTCACTCATAAGCTGCAGTGCTGCTGAGTGGGTATCCTGAAAGGACCCCTGTTTAATTTTGGCACCTAAACAGGTCAAATATAGTCATCAAAAAGCCTACAAGTGTGAGGCAAAGTATGCATAAAGTCAGAGATTTGGTCTTGTTTAAATTTTATTCAAAGCAGTGATCAAACTAAGACATGTTGATCTTCACAGTTTTCTATTAACAAAATATTGAAATTAATCTTGTAAACAAATAATAGCTTCTATTTTTTAGACAATAACTATAAAAAAATCATTAACTGCTTGAGGGAAAATTGTCTAATCAGCATTGTAATAAATGTCAAAATCCCCTCAGCAGGGAAATGAAACTTCCATACTTACAGTTTACACCAAGACAAATAGCAGCTATGAATAAAGCAGCGTTCAGCAGTCCCAGACACAGAATCACCACCCTGTAGTTTAGAAAACTGTATCTACCTGTTATCATGGGACATAAAAATGGGATTATTATCAAATAAATGTTTTTATTTCCATCAACTGTTGCTAAAATTTTACAGCAGAAATCAACAAATTAGATCTTTGCAGTCTTCAGTCCTACCGGTTTTAGATGGCTTAATGCTTTTTGCAGAAGTTAACAAGCAGTGAGACATTTGTTTACTTTGAGTTAGGTGTGTTGGAGCAGGTAAATATCTAAAACCTGCTAAAAAAAAATTTTAACCTCAAATCCAGATTTATTCCTCCCTGTATGCATGCTGAAACATTTATAAAGTGTTCAGTTTGTGGTCAATGTATTTAAATTGTAAAATAAAAGTGTGATTAAGAGGTGGCTTTTAATGAGACTGAGTTGTACATTTAGCATATTTGTAAGATTAATTTAAACTAGTTTCACTGCAACACAGATTTTTTTTTTGCCATTAAAAACAGTAAGATCAAGATGTGAAAAATGAGACACCACAGAAGAAAAATCATACCCTTTCCAAATATTTCATAGCGGTGATGTCCATCTTCCTGGTCATTTGTCTTTAAAATCTCCATGACTGCGTTGCTGTTAGTGCGCTCTTATCCGTGTTCAACTTCTCTTTTATACCCTGAAGTGACACACTGAGGATACTTTACCACATGATACTGGTCTCCTGGACCCTGGTGACCACCAGACAGCAGGAGATTAAACTGTAATATTTTTTACTTGTTCCATGGTAATAAATAGTAAATATATGGAAAAAATAAATAGCCTAGTCTTTTCAGATTTAGTTAAA
>JBAMIG010000021.1:8840755-8864667 GCA_037177335.1 Kiunga ballochi | reverse complement strand
GGTCAAATAAAGTTCTTAGATTTAAAAAATGAGATGTCTCTGCCCAGTTACTCTCAATTCAGGCATTAAGGGGTTAATCTAATTAAGGGTCACAGGAGCAGTTATTCAGACCCCCATCCAAGGCTAAACAGCCTATATACTGGGATGTCCCTTGGGCTCACCAGTTGAGGTGTTGGGAGTAGAGAAGCAAAGCTCTCAAGGACTGTCCCACTCCCCACTGCCCCTCATCCTTATTGAACACTGATAACCCTGCAGGTCTTTCTCAGCGACACACTGCTCCACCCAAACCATCATTCCTTACTTTAGTTAGACTGGAAACCAGCACTGCTCCCAATTTACTCCAAATATGTAGTAAAATCCAACATACTTTATTATAGTAAATACTTATTTTTTTCTTATATTTAAATTTTTATACTGTACATAGGTTGTATGTTGATTGTATGTTTGTCTCACTGTGTTGGTTCTGTGATAGACCCAGTCCACTGCATTTAAATAATACAAGCATATAAAGTTTGTTTTCTCAAGAAAGATGATCTAGTTAAAAAAAAATCATCAAAAGAAACAAGCATGGCTCTCTTATTTTCTACAACTCTGGTTCTACAGAGCCACTTTTCTTTAAGTGTTGGAGCTTTTTCCCAAAAGAGAAAAGAGACTCTAGTTATATATATCTTCATCCTTGCGGAGTACCGTTACAGCACGTCTGTATAAATGTATTGAAATGTTTTAAATATCTGTCTATGTTTAAAATACGAGATGCCAAATCCAGTTTAATTCACTTTAAAGGTATTTGTCATCAAACCGAGTCTTTCAGGAATTAGAATGACTAAAAAGTGCAAACTCTGTCCTCTTCATTGTGTCCAAACCCATCTGGTTCTCCGTCCATCCAGTACCTTCAAAAATAAAAATGTTTTAAACAGCCCTGTGTTGCTTTTTATTTTGTTTTATTTGTTATTTGCATTTCTTACAAAACAGAGACCTCCAATTAAACATTCATTTTCTGATATTAGTTTAAATCCTGGCCTGGGAACGCCTCGGGGTCCCCCCAGATGAGCTGGTAAATGTAGCTGTGGAGAGGGAAGTCTGGGCTTCCCTCCTTGAGTTGCTGCCCCCGTGACCCGACCTCGGATAAGTGGCAGAAAATGGATGGATGGATGGATAGTTTAAATCTGAATCTTGATTGTAGACGTGAACTTGTACTTTTGTTGGGTAATAAATATAAAGATGTTGAAATGACACTGAGGGAAAACTGCCTGATCAGCCATTTATTTTTAGTCAAAATCCACGTTATAATGAAACGAAACTTTCATGCTACAGCTCACAAGAAAACCAGCTATAAATATTGACATGCTCCAGTCTCAGACAAGGAATGTGGTTTGGAAAACTGCATCCACTTGTGATTTTGCTGCTCTAATAGCACATAAATATCCCAAATCAATAATAAATTAAAATAAGTGGTCAGTATATTTACTCTAAATAAACCAAACATTAAGAATCTAAAGGTATGACCTAGCAGTTACTGTCAATAACTAAGGTTTTTCATTCACTTACAGTGTGATACTGACACCAGTGTGATTTGTGGGATCAGAAAATTATTTTAAAAAGCGAAAGAAAATATAAAGACAACATGAGAAGAAACCCATACTGAAGTTGCTCATCTTCCTTGTCATTTGTCTGTCTTTAAACTTTCTTTGGCTGCCCCATGTTTCGTTCTGCTCTCTTATCTGTGCAGAATTCCTCTTTTATTTCTTAAAGCAGAAGCAGCTGCAGCATGAGTGTATCGCCTTTACGTGTATTTATGTTCTATATGTAACCCCTGCTGATGTCAGTCATTAAGTGGAAATCTTACTGAAAGCTTTTATCCTTTAATAAGTTGATCGTCTTTGGGGTATTTCTTTACCGAGCTTGAGAAGATGATGTTTAACCATGTCTTCACATGTAGCAATGCAAGTTATTGAGTGCAGTGAGAAAGCTGCATCATATAAGACTTGACTAATGCAATATTTCATGCAACAAGACATACTGTTTATTAGTAGAGAACGCATTTTGGAGCATTAGTTGCAAGCTTTTTTTTTTTGTGCAAACAACTTATGGGCATCTTGTGTCGACGTTGCATGACATATTTAGCATACAACATAGCATTTTTCCTTAAATAAAACAAAGATTATGTGTCTGCATTTCACTCTGTCTTGAGATCACTTTATTGAACATCATGACTGAGTGTCTCACACTGAGAATACTTTACCGTGGTCTCATCAGAAGCTTCAGTTGCCTCTTGGAGAGAAGCCTGTCGATGCCGTGTAGCCTGGTGAGATGCTCACAGATGGGGTTTTGACACAGACTTCACCAAATTATTATTAGCCCAAGGTAAATACAGCAGGTCATTTCTGTCTGTAAACAAACACTATATGTGCAAAAGCACATATAGCTGCTGCTGAGCATCAGACAAGAGGGATGATAGATTAAAGAGCACCAAATCAATAAAGGAACATGTCCCCAGCACTATAAACATGCTGGCTGTACGGAGTGCATAGATCTCACTACACGCTTGGCTGATGCTAGCTTGAACAAAGTGCTGTCTTTTAAGTGGACACCTTTAGTGCTTTCTTCCAGTTTCTCCCTCAAAATCAATTTGGCAGTCTGAAATTGCTACTAAATACACCTTAATGGTAGAAAAAGCTTTTTCTGTGTCCACCTGATTCTACAGTAAAACTATATCACAGTTTCAGAGCACTGAAAAGCATTTTTTTTCTAAACCAGAGCACCATTTCTCAGAAAATAGACCATGTACAGTCAGAGACAGACAGAGACCTTTTACATATATAGGCTACACTCTGGCTTGTGCCACTTATGGGCCAAACCTCTCTGATGGGAATAGAACAACCTAAGACACTAGAAGAATAATAAATCAAATTTTAATACTATAACGAAACAATAACAAAAAAACTTACCTGCAACTACCACAGTAAATCATTTCATTATTTATTTATTTTATGTTGTAATTGTGCAGTACTTGTGCATATATAATTATCAGCTGATGTATTTATACAATTAAGATTTTTATTCAATTATTTTGTTAGATTTTAAATATACTTATTGGGCTGTATAATATATAATATCATTAGGTCAATAATTGAAGAATTAAATAAGTTTTTGTCTTTTTTTCTTTTGGTAATTCAATGTAGTAAAAATAATATTAATCGTGATTTAAAAAAAGACATTATAAAATACTTGTGCTCTTAATTTGAAATAATTTCAGCTCCCATTTTTAATTTTTCAAAAAGATTTAATTGACATAACACCATCTTTTAAAAAATGTACCGCAAAAGATCACATATTTAGTTCATTTATTCAAAACCGAAAGACACAGAAAATGTATGTCGACATGCAAAATGACTGTTCTCCACATGCTCAAAGCTAGCTGATCTTCTTTTCACATAGCCATTCCCTCTCTGCTTTGCAGTTTGCATCAAACCACGAGAACCTGCCATTACTGTGGATATTCGCAGAACTGATTATTACGCAGTTCTCCCCTGACGCTCCATAGTTGTTGGGATCTCCTGGATGCCAAAACCTAAAGAAAAGTAAAGTTCAGCTTACCGGTATATATTTAGTTCAGACTGAATTCCTGTGACTTTTAGTGTTAATATCATTCTTTGTGCGTTTGCTTCCACTGAAAATAGAGAAATTTTGCTTCACTGGCTTTTTTTAGGTAAACAAATTATTAATAATTTTGTACATAAAAACTTTCCAAAACATTTAACCTTCAACCATTTTAAATTTCAATTAGAAAATCTCTATCGTGTGGTTTAACAGATAGAAAAACAACATTCAAGGAGTGCTTAAATACTGTAAACATGTTTTGGTGAGCTTGTTAGTGTGTCTTGTGCTGGCTGTAATGCAGACCTGAATAGAAAATAACTCTTGTAAAACAACTTGTTTTAAAGCTCTTACCCATCACCCTGCAGAGTCTTATTGTTAACCCACACCCAGGTGCCTTCTGTTTGCATATCATTAAGGCCAATCCAAACGCCTCCATATTCCCAAAATCTCGATGACCAGGGAACTCTCGGTATGTGTTCGAAAACGTTTGCCTGAGAAAGTAAAAGTTGGAGTAAATCACAGGTAATTAATGAAAACTTTATTTGAACTATGCTTTTAATCATTTATCCACCAATATCTAATTTTATTAATGTCTCTCTATTAGGGGGTTATTTAGAATCCAGTTTGCATCCTACATTCAATGTAGAGGTGCCTATTATCCTGCAACTTTTAAATGCAACCCTCTGCAGACCTTAATGACATGCAGATGAGGAAATTCAGCTATTGATTCAGATGTGTTGCAGAAGGGTTGCATCTAAAACTAACAAAGAGAGGGGTTATTTCAGTCCTCGAGGGCTGCAGTCCTGCAGGTGTTAGGACTTTTACTGCTGCAACACATCTGATTCAGATCAATGAATAATTAGCAGACTTGTGTAAAGCTTGATGTTAAACTCTGCAAAGGTCTGCTTATTAAGTATTATGTGTCAGGTGTGTTGCAGCAAGGAAAGTCCTACCATCTGCAGGACTGTAGCCCTTGAGGACCCGGAGTGACCCATCTCTGACGGTATCCCAGGGACCAGAGTTGGGCACTAACAATTTAATGTATAAGTGGACATTTTGGATGCTTTTCTCATTCCATTACCACAAATTTACCAAGGATAAATTAAAGTGTATCTGTTATTTAATCGATTTGAAAATGTAATTGTTAATATTTCTAATTACTGCAGAATTAGATGATAATGAACAAAAGTTTTAAAAATTCACTATTTCTTTGAGAATCACTAAATCACAAGCTAGACTCTTCTCATCAGCTGTTCCTCAGTGGTGGAACGAATTGCCAAACTCTTTCCGGTCTGCAGAGTCCTTTTCTACTTTTAAGAACAAGCTAAAGACTCAGCTGTTCAAAGTGCATTTTGGCACTTAGTTTAACTCTTAAATTTGACTTAGATCTATCCAATTTTTTACCATACCTCAGCCCTGATGATATTGAGTGTCAAATAGGAAATATATTTACAAAAAAAAAACAAAAAAAAACACCTGTGTCCTAAAGGACAATAGCTGTGTGCAACCAGACTTGCAGCAGTCTGGCATTTATCTATATTGTTCTCTGTTGTTTGATTTCATGCTTGTGTTGTTTTATTCTCTGATGGACATTCTTGCTTTGGACAAGTGTCTGCTAAATGCCTGTAGAATAGAATAAAATAGAATTTCTTGATCATCTCAACGAGATATGTTTATGCTGCTGCCAATAAATGTTAACTAGACCAAATCATGAAGCAAAATAGTTATGTAAAACTTGGTTTACAATGCACACAGCAGCCATAGTAAATTTTATATTTTCCTTTTCACAAAGTAAAAAATAGAGTACTACTAAGCTTTCATTTATTTTCTCAGCCTATTTTTCTCACCTGCTCCTCCCAGGTCTCAATCATAGCCAGAGAGCCCCCACGACTGATACAGTCATCCCTGCTGTCTGTCCAGTTCTTTCTGGGATGGGCTGTATGTTTAGCATAAAAGTAACAGGACGTGTTTCCTAAAAACCACGCTGGCGGGCACCGTCCACAACTTTCCTCTGTTAAAAGCAAACAAATAATCAAGACGAAAAGAAAATATTTGATCCCTAATTGACTAAAAGCACAATAAACTCACCGAGATTAACTTTCTCTGTCCGCAGGCTTGTTCTCTTTACGTTTTTGGTTTCGATCTGCTTCTGCAGAGTGTCACTGAGAGTCTTGTTCAGCTCTAAATCCACCACCATTTGCTGATAGTTCCTTTGCTCTTTCTCTAATGCTTGTTGTGCCTCTTTCTGAGCTGTGACAGCTTTACTCTGCTTTATCTGAAGCTCCTTCACCTCTGAGAGGACCATATGTGGAGTCTTCTGGAACATGACAGGTTCCTCAGCTGTTTTAGCGCCTGTGATAAGGAGAACATATTTGGCTAAAAGCTTGTACTGACACAAAATTTCACCCAAAGTACATGCTAAAAAACATAAAATTATGTCAATGAGAGGAAAAAAAAAAGTACTGTTTATTCCAGTCCACTCCAACAGAGTTTAAAGGATTTGGATCAGTTGTACTCACAGTAAATCCCGAGAACAACTGCTGTTAATAGCAGAACAGTGTTCAGCAGGCCTAAACAAACAATAACCAGGGGATACTTTGGAAGACTTTTGGACCCGATTCTGACCATGTTGGCAGATCCTGAACAAAAAGAGACTTCAGCATGGAAAAAGCATATGCTGGTTCAAGTAAAACCAGATGGTTATTAAAGACAAAACTACCTTTGCTTCCTCTGCTCTTCTGTGATCTGGTGATCTGGGGAGGTGCTTTATTTCCCAGAAATCCTTTCAGTGTGTTATATTCATCTGTGTGAGGTGGATGCTTTGTCAATATTGCAAAACTTGGTTTCTGGCTTTGCGTGACCTTGAAATCGGCTTCAAAGGGTTATGTTTGAGTTGCTTTGGACAGCGTTTATGCAACGTTTGTCATCCTACACCACCACCGTGCAGAATTTGCTCTGGGAGCCACTGATTTGTCAAGTTGTTACTGAATCACAGAAGTTATGATTTAAAGGCTACATTTTGAGAACGGCTCAGTAGACCTGCATGGTTTGTGTTTCTATGACATAACATTTTCTTCTTAACCGTTTTTTAAATAACATAAAGGTGTGCTTTATTTATGTTAGGTCTAATAAAGCAACACATTTTTGCTGTATTACGGCAAAAAAATATTGATACTCAGGTAAAAACTTTCTATTGCTGGAAAGGTGTAATTCTTTTCTACTATTGCTTGTTGTGAAACTTCAGATACACAAAAGTCCCAGGTCTCTGCTGTCATATTTTGTGCTTCATAATACACATTTCAGTGGGTGCAGATCTGGACTCTCTGCACTCTTTGATTACTAAGCTAATTGAACTACTAATTACTAAACTAAACTGTTTTAACACTTGCAGAATGTCGCTTTGCATTGTCTTGCTGAAATAAGCAGCCATGTCAATGTAAAATGATAGCAGCATATGTTATATCTGGATCTTTCTATCTAGATCAAGACAGTTAGGCTAATTTACTATTTTTGTTGTCAACGTTGTATTCTTTTGTTTATTTATATGTGTTTAGTCAAAAATGACTATATATCAGCTTTGTAAATATACATTTTATATAGGAATTGTGTTAATGTGTTCAAAGTGTGCTTCTGTCAGATGCGATGTGATGTGTTGCTCTAATTGGACCGTCTAGTAACATTTTCCGGGTTTAAGCATCGGGGAGTGATGGAATTAGGGTTAAAGTTTTTTGCACCTGTATTCAAATTTTCTTCCACAAAAGACTTGCGTGTTTTATACGTGCTAACTAGCACTTTCAAAGCGGTGTAGCAACGACCAAACATCTCAGAAATAAATAGTTTTAGGTCTGTCATTTTGCTAACTAATTAGCTAAATCAAGCTAATGTTGTCAAACAGACTAACATTCCCGGAAATATGCGTTTAGTCCTTTCAATGTAAAATACACCGGTTGGCGTGTTTTGGAAAAGCTTTTATTTTATAAATAGAAAGAAAAGTTGTCTTGGCGTCGTAATCTCGTCTTGTCTAACTTGATGTTCATGTAACTACTATAGTTGCACGCATTTTTCTACATTATCCATTTCTGACCGTATATTTTACCTCTGTGTTTGAGCAATCTGGTTGGACTCGCGCTTTGACAGGAGTTTGTTATCGTCGGGGAAAGATAGGATGTTACACGTGTTCGAAGTTTTATAAGAGTCTTTCAGAAAGTCTTGCAGTAGGCCTTTTCGCGTTATTTCCATCCCTGCCTCTGGCTAACAAACCCCAACACAGACATGGCACTGGAGGACTATGAAAGACATTACGACTCCCTGAACTCGGATTTGGGTAGCGGCTCTGTGGTCAGTGACCGATCAGCTTCAGGCACATCTAATGGCGAAGAAGAGAAGTTACATTACATACCTATCCGGATCCTCGGGAGGGGGGCATTTGGAGAAGCAACTCTTTACAGAAGAACAGAGGTAAGTTGGCTACTAATACTCAACAGGGATGTAATTTTGTGACAATAAATAGTCTTCAAAGTAGAGACATTTACACTAGAGGCGAATAAAATGTGTCCAATGAGACTTTATAGGGTTCAAACTGGTTGGTTATCTGGTATGTTACATTGCTTACTGTTTGGCTTCACACCCCTGACGTTTCTCCAATGGGATCAAGATAAATCAGCTTCTCAAGTTTTGCTGCTTAATCCAGTTGTAATTGGGTGCACATACTTCAGTAAATGGGTCTGCTGAACCTACACCTGTTATTATTGTTTGTTTGTTTTTAAGTGTGTCTGAATTATGGAAAGATCAGTGAGCTGGGAGGGATGTTAGGACAACTTTCTTCTGAGTACTAATGTGTGCAAAGTCCCTCATGTCTCCTGAGAAAGACCCAAAACACATGCAAACACAACAAAACATACACAAACAGCAGATTGTTTGCATCTCCAAATGTGTTTCCTACACATATTTAGCATTTTGTTTATGTAATTTTATCTTTCCCATATGTCTTGGTATCACATTAATGATATTTTGCAACACTTTGCACTGGCTTTGGGTTTCACTTTTATCATATTCACACATCTCTGTGCTTTGTTAGCTTGTAAATTAATCATATAATCTGAGAGAATTTTTCTCCCCTAGGATAACTTACTTGTGGTATGGAAGGAAGTGGACCTGAACTCGCTTTCAGAAAAAGAGCGCCGGGATGTCACAAATGAAATAAGCATCCTCTCCATGCTGGAGCACAACAACATCATTGCCTACTTCAATCACTTTATGGATAGAAACACACTGCTTATTGAGTTGGAGTATTGCAATGGTAAGCACTTAAAGTTTCAGTGGGACGAGTTTGGTTGCTGTTAGTCTGTGACAGAAGGTGAATAACTTTGTCATCACAGGAGGAAATCTCTATGATAAAATCGTCCAGCAGAAGGGGAAGTTTTTTACAGAGGATGTAAGATTGCAGCATTCATTTTATTAATTGTACACGTGAATATTCCCTGTTATGTACTAAGCGTTAACCTGTTGCTTTAGGTAGTTATATGGTACCTGTACCAGATTGCTTCAGCGGTGGCCCATATTCACAAGGCGGGAATCTTACACAGGTAGGTTTGTCTTTTTTACTCAGCATATCTGAGAAGCTACAATTAATCTACTTTTAAGCAATAGTTTTTAAGACAAACTTGAGTTTTTCAGATGTGTGATCAGTGTTTAATAACTACCCTGTTTTTTTGTTTTTTTTTACAGAGATATCAAAACCCTGAACATTTTCCTGACCAAAACAGACCTAATTAAGCTGGGCGACTACGGTCTCGCAAAGAAGCTAGATTCAGAGTTATCAATGGCAGAGACGGTAAGTAGCTCAGAGTTTTTCCTAAAAATCTGCAATTGCTTCATCATCTGTTAATTTGTGGATTCATACTGAAAGAGAAGCTTTAGGTTTTGTATTGCTGTGATTTTAGGTGTGATATGTTTATTTTAAAGAAAATGTGAAACTAAAAAATGATGTATTTACAATTCTTCTTGTTTCTGTTTGCATTCACTCTTCTTCTCTGTATTTCCAGTGTGTGGGGACTCCTTATTACATGTCACCAGAATTGTGCCAGGGATCAAAATACAACTTTAAATCAGACATCTGGGCCATGGGTTGTGTACTTTTTGAGGTTTTAACCCTCAGAAGAACATTCGATGCAACAGTATGTTTGCAAAGTTGATATATTTTCATCGGACTTGGGTTTTTTGGGTCTATTTGAACAAACTTTATGTTCTTTCTTTACGCCCAGAACCCTCTGAACCTCTGTGTTAAAATAGTCCAAGGCAACTGGACCATGGAAGTCAACTCAGATGACTATTCACCTGGTTTGATTAAGCTGGTATACGAGTGTCTTGATCAAGTGAGTAAGGGTAATAATCAAAGACCTGTTGGAAAGTGCTGCACTTGTGTTTGCACTTGTGATATTTGTGTTGCAGGATCCTGCAAAGAGACCCACATCTGAGCAAATTCTCGACAGGCCTTTCATCTCCTGCTGCAGACAGTAAGATTTTCTTTCATTCTTGAATAATTTTGTGTCTTTTGCTTGATAAAACATCTTCTTGATTCTTTGTCAGGGAACTTGAGGACCGAGTAGTGCTTCTGAATTCGGCAATGAAGAAACCGAAGTAGGTTAAGATACTACGTTTCTCTTTAATTTCCTTCAGTGAGATCAGGTTATGCGTTTCTTATCTGATGTTCTGTATTACAGGCTGAATACAGTGACTGAGACCCCAGTTGCTGTGGTGACTACACGCTCAAGAGAAGTGTATTTTTGGGGGGGAGGTAAATTCACCCCTCAGAAAATCGATTCTTTCAAAGGAGGCAGCATTGCCCAACACGTTTGTGCTGGAGAGAGTCACTTTGCAGTGGTGACAGTGGAAAAAGAGCTGTATACATGGGCTGTGAGTATTAGCAGCATCACTGGACCCAGTTGTTACTGTTCTGCATTACAAGACACTCCCTTAAATCTCAGAATGTCCAAGGCGGGGCTAAGATGGTGGGACAGCTAGGACATGGGGACCAGGCCTCATACAGGCAGCCAAAGAGAGTGGAGAAGCTCCAGGGAAAAGCCATCCGGCAGGTGGCGTGTGGAGCTGACTTTACTGCCTGTATTACTGGTGAGTTATTACTGAAACTTCCTGCTCAGACAGGATCCAGAATGAAAATCTCTGCTTCTCCCTTTACAGAAGAGGACCAGATGTATATGTTTGGTTCAGACTACTATGGCTGCATTGGAGTAGAGGGTGAGATGGGGATGGAGATTTTGGAGCCGGTGCTTTTGGATTTTTTCACCGAGCGGCCTGTCCGCCACGTTTCATGCGGAGACAACCATGTGGTGGTGCTGACTCAGAAAGGAGACATTTACTCATGGGGCTGTGGAGAGTTTGGTACGTTGGGTTTCTGCTTTGTCCGTTTGCTTCTGCTACATTGTTTTTGCTTTTATAATTGCCACCAGGTGGCGCCAGTGAGTCTTCACTATACTGTTTAACTTCTGTTAATTTATTGATAATTTATTTGAAAACATTGTTATAAAACCTAGTATTAAATAATGTTTAATGTTAGCATACTGTTATTAACAGTAGTGTCATTGCATGTGCTCATATTATTTATGTCTCCTGTTTTTATGCTACAGGGCGTCTTGGTCTAGAATGTGAAGATGATTTTTCTTCTCCAATGGAAGTAAGACTCATCTCTCTGTCAGACATATGCATTATTTACACTTTCCAAAGACAAAGCATTTATTTGTGGGATTTTACTTCCAGGTGGAGATTCCTAAAGGCGCCAGCATCCTCTCTGTGTCATGTGGCAGCGATGGGACCTTCTTTCTGACGGACACTGGCAAAGTTTTAGCATGTGGAAACAATGAATTTAACAAGCTGGGTTTGAACCAAGGAATCTCTGGGCTCAAAAACCACACTGGAGAGGTATTTGGGCATATTTAACTTTAAATTTAAAACAGCTTTTAAGTGATCTAACTTTACTTTTATGCTTATCCAACAGGGATACCAGGGGATTCCATACATCACCACATTGACCTTGGTAAAACAGCTGTCACGGTTCAAGATCCAGGTCATATCTCCAGGAAAGAGTCACTCAGCTGCCATTGATGGTACAACAAAATTGAGTTTTTGTTATTTCTGTTCTTAGTATAAATGACAGTGGTTTCTAACAGATGTATGATTCATGGCTTTGCAGAACGAGGTCGTCTGTTCACCTTTGGTTGCAATAAATATGGGCAGCTAGGTGTGAAAGACTTTAAGAGGCACCAAGGAGTCCAGGTCCTTGTTGGGCCATTTGGAGGGAAAATAGTGACCAAAGTGTCTTGTGGAGATGGATTCACCATTGCAGCCACTGAAGGTGTGTGCATGTATGAAAACACTAACTTGTTTGTAACTCACATATTATGCAAAGATGTTATGCTTCCCTGCTGCACATGTTTGGTTCAGCAGGTTTGTCATACTAACTCTCTGTCTTTGCAGACAATCACATTTTTGCATGGGGAAATGCAGGAAATGGGAGGCTTGGGATGCCTGCTGATAAGGGATTCGGCTCAGAGGTTTGCCCTGCCATGCCAAGACCCATATTTGGTTCCCTACACCATGTGCCTGACCTGTCTTGCCGTGGTTGGCACACCATTATCATTATGGGTCGGTCATCATGAAAGTTTTTTTTTAGAAACTGGTCCCTTAAAATACAAAAATGGGCAAAAAATAATTTTTCTTTCTTTTATGTTTGTAGAAAAACTGCTCAACTCAAAGACCATCCGTTCAAACAGCAGTGGGCTATCAATTGGTAGTGGTAAAGCCCTTTTATCAAGTACAGATTAATGTCTTATTGAACTTGCATTGATTAATGACTAGGCTCTATTATTGTGGGTTTATCTATTTAGGACTGGGTCAGGAAGCATCTACGTCCACAGTAGATCTGGGCACGGATCCTGGGTCAGAGACGGAGTGTCGTGACAGGAGTCTAGGGGGCACACGGGAGGTTAACACAGAGGACTGCTTCATGGAGCTCCCGTTGGAGATGTCTGTGACGAATCAGAAAGGGGACAGCTCCTGTCCTCTCTGGCTTAGAAAGGTTTGTTACCTCGAAGACACTTTGAATTCATAAAGAAGAATCAGAAAAGTTTCACGTCTGGATGTAGTCCTAGATCTAATTCAGGAAAACTTGTCCAACAGGAACTGGAAGACGCAGAGTTCATCCCGATGCCAGAGGACTCTGACCCAGCCAATCATAAGCAGCTCTTCTCTTTCTCAGACAGCGTTACTCTGCCGTATGACGAGCTGAAAGAACTCAAAGCAGCAGCAACAGCCGCCAGCAAAGGCCTATCGGTAAAGCAAACATAACTAGTTTACATTAGTGCAGACACAGAAGTATGCTCTGGAGATAAATCCATTCAGAGTGCTTTTCTGCATAATCTGCAGTACTGCTCAACTTGTGTTCAGCTTTAACTTTTGACTCTTTTGGCTCTGCAGACTAGACGAATGAGCAGCGATAAAGTCAATGGACTGGAGGTGGGTGATGTCTGCAGAAAAGGAGAATCTGGTGCATGCTGCAAAGCGAGTTGTGAAGTGGCTCAGGTATAATATCTACTCATTCATTTGTGCAAATCCTGTGTCTAAAGAGTACACTCCGGAACTACAATGACAGCCAAATTAATTTATTTTACAGCTGCGAGAAACAATTGCTTCTCAGGAGATGAGGATCCAGATGCTTGAAAAGCAGGTAATTTTAGTTCTTTTTAAAAATCTTTTTGCATAATTTATCCACCTCAGCTACAATCGATCGGTGTGCATCATCAGCAGGAAGCTTGAATTTGTGCCGTCCTCAGGTTGGTGAGCAGCAGCGGGAGAACGAAAAGCTTTGGGCAGCAATCAATCGCTCAATGCAGCAGGAAGCGAGCCCTGACCGGAACGGAAACCATCGCTCTGAAACTATGCCCCGGGGAGCAGGAGGACGGGGGCGGAGAGGGGGATTCACAAATCACGGAGGTCGAGCTGCTGGAGCCAGTGTGTGAGATCTTACCTGCGAATGCCTTTGTAATGAAAAAGTGTCAAGGATTTTCGCACACGTTGAATTAAAAAAGCTGGTTATGTGGGAGGGAGAGGTTCAAATGGAAGTGCAGCAGACGGCACATCTTCATTCCCATTCAGGCGTTACATTAAACATTTTTATTCGATAAGTTCTATGATGCAACTTGTAGTAAATGCATTATACACTTCTTTTTAAGCTGGGTGCACAAGTCCTGCCAGATTCAGCATTAAGTTTAAGATATTAACATCTGCAAATCTGATCATAATGTCACACAATGAATACAAAGTCAATGTATTAGCTTTATCCACACCTGTACAAGGCTTTAGTCCAAAGTGCCTCAGATAATATTTAGTAGGTAATTCCTACTATATATTATATAACTCTTAATGAACCCTAAATGTTGAGACATTAGGGTGGGACTTGATTGAGGAAAATTATTGTATTAATACCAATACCTCTATTTATTTAATGTTAATCACATATTTGCCCAAAAAACATTTTATTTTAATTTAATTATTTTAGTGGATGTTTACATCAAATAATAGACACAAATGTTATTATTGTAAAGTTAGTTTGTATTTATGTCTAGAAAAATGGTTTTCATTTTAAACAGTAAAAAGGAAATGGGAAAAAAAAAAATCCCAGGCCCAGTTAGGTTGTCGTTTTCAACACAGACAAATGGAAGTGCTTTTGTCGTTGAGCCAGCGCCCCAGCACAACAAATTTATTCCAGTATGTCCAAATAAAAGGAAAAACATGAGGAAAGGATGGAGGAAGGAGAAAGACAGGCATACATAAAAAGTTCTTTTGGATAAGGGGGGTTTCTGCTGAAGCCGTTGGTGCTAACGGAGAGGGAACTATTCATGCTTTCACATTACTCATCAAAAGTCTCCAGTATTACTGGAAAAAGTTGCAAGATTTTCGACGGTTCCTTTTAATTAAAAAGAAAGTGGCTAAATATGTGGTTAAGTTAGTACCTGGAGAAAACCCACGCTAACAGAACATGCAAACTCCACACAGAGAGGTTACTGGTTGGACCTTCCCGCAGCCGATGCTTAAACTATTAACCTTCTCGCTGTGAGGCCACTGTGCTAACTATGCAGCCTTTTCTGTAATGTATTAATAGTAATTATATTATCCAGCCCCTGAGATATATATATATATATATATATATATATATATATATATATAATATGCACACATATGTAATGTGTGAGCATATGCTTTAAGTGAATTTGTGTGAAACACAAAACTACAGATTAGTCACCTTGTTACTTTCTGTTCTCACCTCTTTGCCTTTTCTAAGCCTGTAATGTGCCGCACATGTCCGCGTTTCCTTGTGCTGATACGCTTTACAGCATTTAAAATGGCTCTGACGCCACAGTTTGTTTGTTTGTTTGCTTGTAAGGATCTTTGTATCTGTTTTTGGTACTTCCTGAAATGTTCATTGTTTTGTTTTTTCTTTTAGTGTGTATCATTTAAGATGGCAAAAACGTCTTCTGGTTTGTTGTCATTGTATTTTTATATTCATGGGGTTTTTGTTCTTTTCTATTGTCTGTGATCCTACAGTATGTTTATGCACCACCGTGCAAATGTTGAAGAGGATAAAGTGGAGGATTATGTTTGGGAGATAACAAAAAAAAGTCAGATTTTGAATGTCTGGAAGGTAGGTTATGAGATTAGGTACAGATCTTATCTAATTTTCCCAAGGGAGTCATCCCAAAGGGATCAATAAAGTTAAGTCTAAGATCTGAATCCTATTCTTAGGTAACAAACATGCAAACTGGAGCATTGGTCTTGGTGGAGAATGTGCACTCAGACTATCATACTAATTCTAGTTTTTAACAGGAATTTAGGCTGTTTTGTGAAAACACATAACTTCAAAAGGTACAAAATAATGAGCTGATTTTATTAGTTCAGAGATCTTTGAAGTTATTTTACAGCGGTCATGGCTATTTCAAGGAAAGGTTTTTTATGTTGGAAAAACCAAACTTAATTATGTCCAGCATCCCTGGAAACAAAATAATGTAAGCTGTAAAAGTTGCTGCAAGTATTTGCCAACTCACTAAGACCTACAGTATCATGCTCATGTAATGCATCACTGTATTTGATGGCCTTTGTGTGAATGAGGTCTGTAAAGAATCAACTAATACTGGGGATTTCGAGAAGGATCATTTGCATCAACTTTTAGGGCTGAAGTTATTTCTATAGCTGCAGGAAACATGTCAGATTTGTTTTGCATGACAAAATTTATAAATGCTTTTTTGTTTACAGGTTTGTAGCTTGAGTAGTTTTCCTGTTGTCATTACACAATTGGGTATTTTATGTCTACACAGTATGTTTAAATTCTGTATTTAAAAGCAAAGACAAGCTGTTTATATCAACCCTGGCAGTATTTTATGCAGCAAACTTCAGCAGACCCACTTAATTCAGATTGAGCAATGCTGAAACTATTCTTTAAGGAGACATTTTTATATTGTTTAGCTAGTATATAAATTATTTTAACAGTTCAGATATCTTTAAAATGTAACAATTGTATACCATTTGTCAAAGTCACTTTCTTCTTTTTGTTTTTTGTGCACAAGGCATAAATAAAATGAACAGTTGTCTTTTATTATGCTTGTTTATTTGATGGTTCAACCAAAGGAAACTATCATGTTCAGACAATATGAAGTTGACAAGTAGGCCTACCATATGATGCACTCACATCTTGTCAGGGTAAACCCATGTGGATTGTTTCTCAGTCTTTAGTACTTTGATTTTTTTATTAATCTTTTGTTTAAAACTACCATGGCTGCTGTCCTCTACCAACGTGTCTCTGCTTCTACCAGTCTTTCTCCTCTCACAGTTGAATAACATTGCTTTTGTCTGAGCTTTTCTGCTTTTGGCTTGTCATCTGTGTTGTTATCTTGTGTTGATAATTTGCACCAGTGTCAACCTTTTGTTGTAGAATATTTATTTTCTTCAACCTTCCAGGGCTTCCCTTGTAACATGAGCTCGTTTTTATGAATTGCTCTAGCCATCAGCAGTTCTCTGTCCGAGGTGTTGGGTAGTCTGTGCAACTCTTCCCTTGAATACAAGAATCTAGTAGCCTTTTGAATGCCATTTGAATTATAGTCTTCTGGTGAGACATTGCCTCTCTGCTTTCTTCACAGGGATTTTCTCAATCATACTAAATCGGGGGCCTTGTATTCATGGGGCTCTTTTGTGAATGTTTGGAAATGTTTGGTCCATTATACTTTACTATTGGACATAAAACTACAATGCAGTGCCATATTGCCTTTGGGGACTTTTTTCTGAGCTGATGTGCTAATTACCTAAATCAAACTTGAGGGGAAAACTACTGGGGAAATAGAAAAACTGCACTGGCTGACTAATTTTGACCGATTTATTGTACACGTTTTCTAATGTTGACACTTGTTGCCTAGAAACCGAGCGTAGAGCCTAATACGTGTTTTCTGATTGGTCCATTAGACGTCAGTTCCGGAAGTTAAGATTCCCGTATGTTTTAAAATCTAGATCTTTCTGGTACAGTTACCGACGGTGGTTCGGGTGTTCAACAATATTAAGGTGAATTTATTTATAAAGCAAAGTAACCTTTTGTGTTCACACAGCATTATTATGGAACTAAAATATTCTTTTGAGGTTACAAAACGCTTAAATCTGAAATACATTAGCATAGCATATTGCTACAACGTAGTCAGTGTATCAATAATAGGCACCAAAGGACTCCTATTCCTCTTTTTTCTAGGTCAACAATGTCCAGTGAAGACCTAATTTCTGTGGATTATGAAATTTTTGGCAGAGTGCAAGGCGTATTTTTTCGGAAATACACTCAAGTGAGTTCACCTGCAATGACAGTTTAAAATAACCTGAATATCCCACTCCGTCTTATTTTCATTAGGATCTATGTTTTGCTTGTCTAATTTTGGTGTAATTTTTAAGGCTCACCAGTTAATTTGCAATTGGACAATTGTTTTTTTGTAAACATGTTATGATCAATTGAATAACAGACTTTCTTTTTTCTTTCTTTACCTAGATAGAAAATCCTTTTTTTTTATTAATTAAATACAATTTAATCACATTGGCATTGATATAGTAAAGATGTGTAGGTTACATCCCATAATAATATAAATCTAAAACAGCAACAGTATGGAGTAGAAGACAATGACACCAAAAATATAAATTGCACAGGTTCAGTGAAACTAAAGCTTATGGCAGAGCTAGATATAAAATGTAACCGCTCTTGATAATGCTAGTATTGAATCTCTTAACTGCACTTTAGTTGCTCAGACTCACTGGCATATTTTTAGGGGTCATTATCCCATAATGCCATGTTATTTTTTTCTGTCTTTGTATCTGATATCCTGCCTTTATTTCCTTATCCAGGCTGAGGGGAAGAAACTTGGATTAGTCGGATGGGTCCAAAACACTGGAGCAGGAACTGTTCAGGGGCAGCTACAAGGTCCATGCAGCAAAGTGAAGGAAATGCAAGAATGGCTCAAGTCCACTGGGAGCCCCAAGTCACACATAATAAAGGCAGAGTTCAACAATGAAAAAGCAATTGATAGTCTAGAACACTCCTCATTTAAAATAATAAAATGAAATATTTAGCCTCTTGTCCTTCTAATATTGACATAGAGGCAGATGTTGAATTTCTTTTGGTTCTTTTATTGATTGTGTTAAAAATAGCATTACAATTGAACTAAGTACTGTATATTTAACTCCCATAAACCTTAAAATTATATTTAAAAATTAAATAATCTTCTGTGGCTTATATTGTTTAAATTGTATTGTAGTAACTTTCACAAAGATATACTGGTTTATTAATTAGATCAATTGCAACGTAGAAAGCCTTATTTCTCACAGGGTTAGAGACAAAATGGTTGATAGCATCACTGAAAGGTTATCAAAAGGTTGCAGAAGATCTTGTTCTTAAGTGATAATATTTGCCTTATAGGAGCAAGATAAATAAATATCAGAATAGCATTGCTTTTATTTGGCAACAATATGTACTGTTTATGTGGTATGGAATAAAATACTTGAAAAGAGTATCAAGCTTTTCCCTGTTCCTTTATTCGGAAAAGGCTAATGAAAACATTTATTTTGGCATACACAGTAGTTTGACTTTAATAATTGGATGGATTTGTACTTGGGAAGTCATGTGGATAAGTAATAAAGCTGTATTGTGCTATATTCCCTATACCTTACCGGTTGGCACATGTTTATTTGAGCCACATAGTTATTATACATGTGCCTTTTCCCATGTTTAATCCATTTTCTCTTTCAACGCCAATGAAAACAATAGAAACTAGAAATTATTCTGTGGTTAATCAAGTAAATTGAAAAAAAAAACTACCTGAAAAATAATTACCTGTGATTGATTAGCGACCTGTCCAGGATGTATCCTTCTAACTGCAAGAATAACTACGACTGATTGCCTTTTCAATACTGTATGTGATTTACAGAGACCACATTGTGTACAGTAGGTGGCGGTATGCACACTATTTCACACTATATTATCATCAATTCTATTTCTAAAGCACTTCTAAAACAATGTAACATTGAACTAAAGTGCTATACAAAAATGTAAAAGATAAAGAAAAAAACCCAACTAAAATAGCAAAAATGAGTAGAAATTGGACAACATACGAGCAATGTTAACAGTGTAAGGTAAACTAAAAAATTATATGGGGAACGGTACAAGTAGAAATGTTTGTGGAAAGTACCTATAAAATGGTAATTTATTAGGAGTAAAAACAGATTATATAAAAATGTATCCCACTAGAAAAATTAAAAGGAATGGTCACACGTTAAGTAACAGAAATATGTTTGGTCGGGCGGATTGAGATTTCGAGTCGACATGAACGTCACTTCCATTATACGTCACTGATTTAGCGATTGCTCGCGTGAAGTAGGCGGGACCAGAATAGGCGGCGTCCTGTCTACGTGATGGCTGATTGGCTGATACAGCTGTGGTGGTTATAGGATTGGTTTACAGGATTATTCACACTGAAACCAACCCAATCTAATCTAGCGACAACCAAAAGATGGCAGTATTAGTTTTAGTGGTTTAAAGTTAACTGGTAAGGTCGTCTCTTTTTGCACCACGTTGACCGTAAATAACTGGGTTTTTTTCGGCTCTGTTTTGGGAATGCTTATTGCATTTGGTCCAGTTAACGTTAAACAAATGTTGAGTATTCTGCGGCCAGATGAGTTTCACTAAATTAGTTAGCCTTATACCATATAACGTTGGTTTAAAATTGTCTACTTTCCAGACGTTGATTTAGTTTAAACTTGGAATTGAGTGAAAACAGGTGAACACACACCGATAACTAGACAAAAAGAAAACAATAGAAGAGCAGCATGATTAAATGTTTACCCTCAGAGGTTCAGGAGAGGCTTCGCACCGGTGTTGCCATCCCTTCGTTACAGCAATGCGTAGAGGAGCTAATCTTAAATAGCATCGATGCTGGGGCCACCTGTGTCGGAATCAGGATGGACATGGAGGCATTTAAAGTTCAAGTGATCGACAACGGTGCTGGGATGAGCGTTGAGGATTTGGACTGTGTGGGAAATCGATACCACACAAGTAAATGCAACTGTTTTGAAGACTTGGACAACCTTAGATGGTATGGTTTCAGAGGTGAAGCCTTGGCAAGCATAGTTTCTTTAGCTACACTAGTTGAAATCTCTTCACGGACTAGATCGTCAGTAAAAACACATGTTAAACTATTCAAGGATGGAAAAGGCTTAGATGTCTTCGAAGCAGAGACAGCTAGACCCTCTTCTGGGACAACTGTCATCATTTGTAACTTCTTCCACAACATGCCAGTCCGGAGGAAGAGGCTGGACCCAGTCTTGGAGGGTGAGAGGATCAGACACAGGCTGGAGGCTATTTCCCTCATGCACCCCTCTGTGTCCTTCACTCTGAAGAATGACTGCATTGGGACCATGATGGTGCAACTTCCCAAAGCCAGAAACACTTACCACAGGTTCATCCAGATCCACAGCCTTGCACGAGCAGAGAAACTGGGGGAAATCAGCTACACACACAAGCAGTTTGAAATAAGTGGTTACCTCGGCAAAGAGGGCCACTATAATAACAGCTTGCAGTTTATATATGTAAATGAAAGGTTGCTGCTAAAAACACGACTTCACAAGTTGCTAAATGTCCTCCTACGGAAACTGAATAGTTCAAATCAAAAGAATGAGAGTCCAGATGGACCATCGATCATTAGGAGTCCAAAGCAGAAACGAAACTACGAGCTTTATGGTGTATACGTAATCAATATAAAATGCTCCTACTCAGAGTATGATATTTGTCTTGAACCTGCAAAAACTCTCATAGAGTTTAAGGATTGGGATGGTATTTTGCTTTGTTTAGAAGAAACAGTAAACACTTTCCTGGAGAGGGAGAACCTGGTGTCTGTGTTTTCTCAAGATGACTTAGACTTTGTCTCTCCAAAAGTATTTGGTGCTGAGAGCAAAGCTGGTGAGGAGGATAGTGACAAAGCTGGCCAAACAACTATTGCTACGTCTGCATTGGACTGCAATTTTGGAATGAAACTTGCATCTGAATTAGTTCATCGCAAAAGCACAGATGATGGTGTTTTCCAGAAGTCTGGTCAGATAGTATGTGAATTGGCTCATCCTGAGCAACTTGTACAGAAGGAGGTGACATTAAATGAGTTGGAAAAGACACCACGTCTTCCAGCATCTTCCAGTATAAATGATGAAGAGTTAACATTTGTCGAAACTGGTAAAGATTCAGAAGTTGAACACACGCCAAATGAACAAGAAACACAGTTAAGCATTGAAGCCTCAGTCTGCCACATCGATCCACAACACAACCTTACTCAGCCTGACTTAGACAGCGCCGGACAAATGATGCCACGTGCAGACAGGCAGGAACAGACTTTAGTAAGCAACAGAAAGATCAGTTTGTCTGATCCATACATTCACGAAAGCCTGCAGGTTCAAGAACCAATCCAGGCCAGCCGGCCAGCTTTTCAGGCACATTTAGCAGCAAAATGCGAGAACAAATCTGTTGCATCAAAACACAAAATTTCACTGGGAACAGGCCAAGACAGTCCCTCTCAGAAAGTGTGCAGAAGCTTTGTTTCTGTCATCCCCTCCAAGATGTCTCGAACCAGTTCAAGTCAGAAAGTATCGACAGCTATGACGCCTGGATCTCTGGACGTGTTTAGAAGAGCATATGTAAAATCTAACAAAGGGAAACTAGTAGCTCCTCATTCACAGAACAACACTACACTTCCTCAGACAAGCCGCTTCGCTTTGGACCAAAAGAATACGTGTATTTCCCAGGACAACCACCAGAAGAGTAAAATAACAATGCAAGAGGAAAACCAGAACAGCTTCCAAATCCCCCCAGCCTTCCCAGCAGACAGAGCTGAGAACAGAAGTCAAATATCTTTGGCAGCTAAACTTTGTCAGTTAAAGCAAAACAGGACAGAAATGTCAGAAATCCCACTGCAAATGTCCATAAATACCTCAGAGGATAAAATGAGTGTCAGTGGTGGGAAAAGGGACACCAAAGATGGGAGTGACGCTGATAATTCCCAGGACTCTGAAGTGCACCTTGAATCAGTCTTAGGTTGCAGCTCTAATCCTCAAATGGCTGGGAATGACGAGGGTTCAGCATCAGGTGACTGGCTCCATCACTACGACACGTCTGTTGGAAAGACTGTTTATGTTAACAGAATGACTGGACTCAGTAGATATGAGGACCCTGGCAAAGAGGAAAAACCAGTCCAGTGCACATCGGATGTTACAAATATGGCAGTTAATGTCATCTCCGAAATGGGTAAGTTAGCACTCAAGAACATGTTTGTTAAAGACTGGAAATAAAATGTAAAGATGCAACATAAGTAGCTGCTATTTCACCAGTTTTATATGAAGAAAGTTTTCTCCCCTGATGTTTGTGTACTTTAATGTCTCATTTCTTGAACTGTAGGGGTGGAGTACAGGTGTTACCCATTTCAGTTGGAGCTAGTGTTACCTTTCCTGCCTAAATCCAGGCCAGAAAGAGTTATTAGCTCAGGGGCTGATTATAGAGGTACCACAAAAGCACATCAGATTGTTAGGGTCTTGACTCTAAATGTCAAAACTAAATGGTTTATATGGCTTTTATTGTCATAAATCTGTTTTTTCTTACAGATTGTGCCGGTGAGGACTCCGGCTCCCTTTCTACATTATACTCTAAATGGAATAATCCTGTATTTGTCCGCCCACCTATGGTAAATAGAGCTTTATGTTTTCTGTTTTTAGATACTGTTACAAACCTGTTTAGACTGTAACCTGTCTAATCTCTAACACTGAGTTCTGGTTCTTCCTCTGCTGTCAGGTCGGTGTGGATATCTCCAGTGGACAAGCTGACGGACTGACTGTAAAGATCCACAACATCCTGTTTCCATATCGCTTTTCTAAGGCTATGATTTACTCAATGAAGGCAACTTTATCCTTTGGTTATAAGCACATTTTTTGCTTTGACAAATTGAAAGAAGGTTATTTATGGAATTGCATTTATTTTATAGGTTATTCATCAAGTAGATAAAAAGTTTCTGGCTTGCCTCATCAATACAAGAGACGACGGGCCTGCAGGACACAGTGAAGCAGAAGGTATACATTTAAGCTTTAAGATGTTTCCCTCACATTTTGGACTTTAAATTTTGTGATTTGCTTTGGTTTTGTCCTTTGTCAGGAAATTTGTTGGTGCTTGTGGATCAACATGCTGCACACGAGAGAGTCCGACTTGAAAATTTAGTTGCAGGTAGAAGAAAAGAAAAAATCGCTGCAAAGCACTGATGTTTGCTGAATTTAACGATGAGTGCTGTTTTTATGACTCTCACGTTATATAACATTATTATAGATTCATACGAGGACAACACAGATACCCTCGGAGAGAGACGTCTGAGTTCATCGACCATTTTGCCTCCGCTGGAGATCAGTGTGACTGAGGAAGAGCTCCGGCTGCTTAGGTGAGGTTTTCCATCATGCACACAGCTAAATGCAAGAACCCATAAATATACATGGGCTTCAACTACTTGTGGTATAATGAACATGATATGCACATTAGATAGCCAGTACCTGGCTCATTGTTAAGCTTTCTGAAGTGCATACCACTGATGTTTTTATACTGATTAGTTTATTTAGTTACTTAACTAGCCCTGCGATGGACTGGCGTCCCGTCCAGGGTGTACCCCGCCTCTCGCCCGTTGGCTGCTGGGATAGGCTCCAGC
>JBAMIG010000021.1:8829246-8840655 GCA_037177335.1 Kiunga ballochi | reverse complement strand
GGCGTCCCGTCCAGGGTGTACCCCGCCTCTCGCCCGTTGGCTGCTGGGATAGGCTCCAGCCCCCCCCCCGCGACCCCATTAGGGACAAAGCGGTAGATAATGGATGGATGGATGGATGGATGGATAGTTACTTAACCAAATGTTTCCCAGACTTCATTTAGATCATGCAAAACCTTCATGTTATTCCATGAAGTAGATTGATCTGCACATCCTTCAGCATGAACTATTCATTCCTGTACATGATACATATTTTATTAATGACCGGGAAGGATTTTAAATCTATATCTGAATCACAGCTGAACTGATTCGGTTTGTTTACCTACATGGAGTATTGTGCTAATGGAGCATCACATGAATGATTCAGTTTGTGCAACTAGTTTTTTGAAATGGCTACATTTCTTTGAGGTTTAGGATGTACTGTATTAGAAGGATGTGGACTCCAGCAATCTTGTCATGTCAAGTGATATTAAAAGTATTTGCAGGATTTCCTGACAGGCCATGAATATATAGTTATTAAATCTAATTTCCCAGTTCTTAGTATTGTCATTGTTCTTGTTTTGTTAGCTTTTGGGAAAAAAAAGGAAATGCTTCTGTAAAAGTTACAATCCCATTGCTTCATGTTTTAGTTTTTACAGCTGAGCTCTGAGGGAATTCTCTGTTTCTCACACATGAAGAAGACATGCAGTTATCTCAAAGTCCATCTGTTACCCTGCAGCTTACATCATCTGAATCGTACCAAATTGTTTTCAGGCTCAGAGTTTAACTCCTGTGGACACATCGAATCGGTTTTTATCAAACTACATCACGTTGTTTATTTATTATTTAAAACTAATGCATGTAGATCACCAAACTCAGCTCCTTTTGTTTTGTTTTGGGGTTTTTTTTTTATTGCTTGTTGCTGCAGATATTATTTTACAGATACTATACACTCCTCCCTGCAGGTCTTGTCAGACGCATCTGAGGAGTCTGGGTCTTGAAGTTTCATTCTCACATGCAGCAGGTTCACAGGTGTTTGTAGGGAAGGTACCTTTATGCTTTATGGAAAAAGAGAGCAACGAACTGAGACGAGGGAGACCATCCGTCATCAAGGCTATTGTTGAAGTAAGACTGTTTACACGAGAACAAGTTTCAGCAAGTAAGGACTTTCCAGTTCTGTTAACCTTTTCAACTTCTCTTACACCAGGAGTATCTTCAAGAGCAGATTGAGGTAAGACGCCACGTGTCCTGCTTCTTCTTCTGCCTCTGTGTTGCTGAAGCACCCTCAGGTTTGGTTGTATAATGCCTCTTGTTCTCTTGTTTCAGTTACTTCGCTCTACTGGCAGAGTGAGAGGAACGTTGCCTCTCACTGTTCTGAAAGTACTCGCCTCCCTGGCATGCCACGGTGAAGATAAATGAGTTTTCTTCTGCATTAAGTTTGACGTCTTTGTAATGACAAGCTTTGTGTTTGTCTGTACCGAACAGGTGCCATCAAGTTCAACGACACTCTAAGTAGAGATGAATGCTGCAGCTTAGTTGCATCCTTGTCTTCGTGCCACCTCCCCTTCCAATGTGCTCATGGTCGTCCCTCCATTGTTCCTCTTGTGGACATCCTTCATTTGGACAATGACCAGAAGGTACCAGAAAGTAGCTACACAGCCATACATGACATTAAATATGGGTTTTAATGTACAGTTTAATGTACAACACTGCAATCTGACTGTGACTAAGCCTTGTTGTTCCTGCAGGATTTCCAGAAGCCTAACCTACAAAAACTAAGAAGAATGCAAAAAGCATGGGAGCTGTTTGGGAATAGATGAAAAGGTGTGTATTTCATTTTGCTGACTAGTTTGTTAGTGATAATAAATTACATAAAAATACACATCAGGTGTTTCCTCAAAGACTTTAAAATAAAGCTTTTTGTGGATTAAAGCAACTGTAAAAACACAGAAGTATTTACATAAATATGTAAATTTCAGATTTATCTGCAACATTTATCTGCTTTATTAGAAAATACTAAGTTGCATTTTACTGTTCATAAAGTTGCAAAGCACAACTCTGTCCCTTTTTTTTATTAAAAAATAAGCTTTAAAGAATAATCCTGTATAAATAAGCTAAAGGTCTAAAGCAAAAAGTATGAAAGTTACTGGTTGTTGTAGCAATGCTGATCCTTTCCTTTTAAAACGGGAGTAACACCTGCTGTCTGGGCGGATAGCGCTGAGTGCCCGGCGATATGGGATGGATCTGGTCTCTGAATCTCATCTCAACATCGCCCTGAACTGAGACTTTACCCCATCACTCTTCCTCTACCAACATCTGCTACCCTCCGAGATAACGGTGCTTTCTCCCACACAGTGAGGTTTATCAGACACTACCCCCAGAACTGAGGATTGAAAAGGATGAGGACCTGCAAGACGTCCTGACCTCAAACCCAGTGAACACTTGTGAGCTCATTTTTTGTGTGCTGTTTGTTGTGTTGGCTCGTGATAAACACAGCCGTGTGTAAGGCTAAGTCTATTAAATTATTAAACTTAATATATTTCTTGTGCCTTTTGATTTTTATCATCAAATCTAATAAAAAAAGTAGATTTTACTAAGTTTAATAGGATCGATGCAGATATTCAGCTCAGATGTTCATCTCACAAATGCATTTCTTTTCAAACAAACACACAACTTGACACATAAACTGAGCTGCAGCATGTATGCTAATGCCAGTTTCGAGCTATTCGAGTAGTATGCGTCTGTTTTTCCTTGGTTTAGAGTAAAATATGACTTTTTAACTAAATGCATTTTAACTCTTGAATATCTGCTGATTGATGAAGGCTTACAAACAAAATACGTAGGTTTAGCAGATTCTGCTGCCGACATCACAACAACAAAAGCAGTTTCAAATGCTGCAAAACAAATAATGCAAGTGATTCAATTCGATTCAACTTTATTTTAATATAGCGCCACTTCATGACAGTGTCATCTCAGGGCGCTTTACAGCTCTGACAGCGTTCCCAAACAAGCCAAGGAAAAACGTTGCATTACCCTAAGGAGCTAAAAGTTTTTACAGAAAGACTGATGTGTGAAACGTTACCTCCAGTGGTTATTTCTTCCCATGAGGATGTCGCTGACATCGCCTCACTGTGGTGGTGACTGAGCAGAACTAATGTAGACATGTAGTAATGCTTTTGTTCTAAACATATCTCAGGAATGCACACTTTTGGGAGAATAGAGACATTTAAAAGGACTAAATGAGCAAAAAAAAAACCTTAATACTTCATTTTTTAAGTATAATAGTATTAAATTAATGCAGTTTATCTTTGAGATGAGGTTTGTTTTTGGAAAATGTGTGTCAGACTCAGTGTTTTATATGGCACTCACTGCAGCTCATGTTTAAGTGAGGCGTAGTGACCCATAGCCGCTCCCCAAGGTTTAATGTCGAGACAGAAATAACTGAGGGGTGATGGATGTCTCAGTTTTATGAACAATGAATTTATTGGTGGCAAAGCCTCACAGGCTTGCTCTGTAAGTCAGGATGAATGTTTCCATTCCTCTGTTTAAAAGCTGTTTTGCTCATTTGTTTTTGCAGTAAACTTGGTAATGCAACCACCCGGTGCTTCTCATGAATGCAGTGGGAGATTTTGCCATGCTATAAAATATCTTCCAGATTTGACTTTGTCTTTGTATCCCCCTCTGACAGCACATTCCTGCTCACATCTTTTAATGGGTAAATGTCCGTCCTTCCAGTAGTACAGATATCAGTGTGGACATCTCGCTGCTGGTGGGCAAAAATGATTACCATGTCATGTCCAACATTTCTCCTAGATTGGATCAGGGAGTGGGGCAAAATGGGAGGGTGGGCTTTGTTGTGATTGGTGGGTAGTTTGAGGTAATTGGAAGGAAGGGTAATGGAAGGGTGGGGTCTGTGCTCCCTGCCGATCCAATATAAAATCTTTCTCACCATTTTCCATGTAAACAATTAAGAAAGACTGGATTTTATCTTCCAACTGTCCTCCATCCTATTTTTTTTAGTAATCCCTGGGTTTAATACACTAAATAATACGTTTAACTAATAATCCATACTAACATTTTAAAGGGATCGGGTAAGTAAAAAACTGATTTTTATTAATAGACTCACGTTTCTCTTCTACGCTGTACGGAAGCTGATCTTTATGAATGGGATGGAAAACTCGTGGCGCGCGAGCAATTGTAAAATTTAAGACCACATAAATTAGCCTATACCTGAATTATACAAATATCTGTCACGGAAGAAATTTAGCATTGTTGGTAGATAAGTATAAAATATATCTTATCCTGTGAGGCTGTCGGCATATGTTGCTGCCAGTCTGACGCCCCCTCTCCTCCGCAGATGGTACAGTCTTGGTTCATTCATAAAATTCTTGCAGAGCATAAAAGGAGGGGCTTGCATTTTAGTCGTCCAGTTACCAGGTATATACCTGGAGAAAAGAGCCCATTCGCTCTGCCCTTCGGAAGGCCACAGTCATATTTGTCACTGATCAGGATTTGTCCTTTTTTTTTCCTGCGTGATGTCTCAAAACAACCTGACACCTGACATGGATTCAGTCTCTCCCACCTTGCGGACAGAGTCTCCTGTCGACTCACTCTGCCTGAAGACGCCAGAGGAGGCGAGCTCTCCAGCTTCCTCCTCAAAAAGCAATGCAAAGGTATGAATGGCTTTGTTGATCGTGGATTCAGCGTGCAGTCCCGAGGAGGGGGAGGAGGGGGGGGCACCCTGTGTACACGCACATGAACAAAAAGCCTTTTCCACCCCTGTGATCTCAGAAGAAGAGGAAGGGGGTGGGGGGCAGGGGGGGTTGTTAAGGTTTTAATTAACTGAATGCGTTTCATTTTTAACATCAGCTTTGATGGGTCTTACATTTAGCTGAATCCACATTTAGCAGAGGTGAAAATGGGACAAAACAGCGCAGAAGGTCGGGTTGTTTTGATCCCGACGTCCTGGGACCAATTGTGAGCATGTCGATGCAGTGGTTCATTGAGAAAAATAAATCCATTCAGGAGACTCCTCAGCATCCCTGCGTCAGTGTTGACGTCAGAAACATGGATAAAGTCAAATATTGATCTGAAGAAAGCTATTTCTGGTATAGTATATTTCAAGAAAATAGGCTACAACATGCAAGATATCCTGTTTTTTTTAACTATAAATCACACAATAAGTGTGTTTTTTAATGCTTTTCATCTCATTCAGATCTATTAGAGCCTTAATATAATCTAAAAGAAATATATCAAATATCATTCTCATTATCTACTATTTTCATTTTTTTAGGATGTCTCCCAAGACGAGAGTGCTCAAGACATGCCATTTGTTCCAACAGTTACAGCAATATCCTCAACCCCAGATTTTCAGTGGATGGTCCAGCCTACGATTATTACATCTGCCTCCCTATCTCTGGGTAGCAAACAAGCCAATGAAGCACAAAGCTCTCAGCAGGCAACACCCAAAGCAGGCGGGAATAAAGGAAAAAATGCTATCAGAAAAGGGAAAACAGAGCAGGTAGGTTAGCTAAAAGGAAGTCCAAATATGTTATATTTACATTTGTCAGAATTCCTTGTGTGCAGCAGTGCTATTATGCAAGCTCCTCTAATGCCGTGTGTGAGCTGTGTGCCTTTCTTAGGCAGTCAATTTATATTCAGGTCACAGCAAGTCTGCAACAATAGTCTATTTTTAGACGCATTGCAGTGAAAAAAAAAATGCCGTGGTTGTTCTTCAGAATGGGTGTAATGCATTAGGAGATGAAATGGCTGTATTCTTCAAGGAAATAACTGGATTCGGTCTTTTACGCCCCAGCTGTCTCCAGAGGAGGAGGAGAAAAAGAGGATAAGAAGGGAGAGGAATAAAATGGCCGCAGCCAAGTGTCGCAACAGACGGAGGGAACTCACAGACACACTGCAAGCTGTAAGTAAACAGTGATGCATTTGCTCTGCTGTCATTTTCACCTACTGCTGCGTGTTTTCCATGTGGATGATTTTGGATGTGGATGTGTCCGAAGGAGACAGACAAGCTGGAGGAGGAGAAAGCAGCCCTGGAGACGGAAATTGCCAACCTCCTCAAAGAGAAAGAACGGCTTGAATTTATCCTTGCCACACATAAGCCAGTTTGTCAGATGGCAGAGGAGCTCGAGTCCATTTTCCAGGAGTCCACAGAGTCCTCAGAGCTTACTGTCAGTCCAGATGAGGACAGACTTCCAGAGGATGGCATCCAGGAAGCTCCTTCGCTCCAGGACATGGACATCCCCAGTGATCCGTCCACAGCCATCTCTGGGAACTCCAACATCTTACTGTGTGCCAGTGCTGAAATCAACATCTGCGACCTGGAGCCCTCTCTGGACATTAAGGAGGGTCTACTGGACGATATGTTGCCCAGTTTGGAGGAGAAAACTCCCATGGAGACGGCTCGATCTGTGCCAGACATAGATTTGAGCAGCTCTCTTGGGGTGTCAGACTGGGAGACCCTGTATAAGTCTGTTTCCAGTGACCTGGAGCCTCTCAGCACTCCTGTGGTGACCTCCACCCCCACATGCAGCAGCTACATGTCTGTGTTCACATTTGCATGCCCCGAGCTGGACTCTCTCGCAGAGGGACTGGACACCCTTAAAGGTGGAGGAAGCAAGGCTGAATCTGTCGATATCCTTAACTCTCCAACTCTTCTGGCCTTATAATGTGTAGAGGGGACGTGATCCTTCTGATCCCTCTGATTTTTCTGTGTGCAGGTCTGACTTTGAAATGAAATAAACACATGCCCCAATATGCTGTAACACTTCAAGGTATACATTCATGTCTTGTGTGACTAAAAAAAAAAGCATTTAAGCTTTGTCCAGATAACCAAAAGAGCGATGTAGCTAAAAGCATGGCTTTTAATTCAACTGGAGGGACTGACGTTTCGATTCAAAAAAGCATGCAGAGGAAATCCAAACCATTTCCAATGCTCATAAATATATATATGATCTGTTACTAGATCTAAAGTGTAATGTGCAATTTGATGTGTCAATATGGTTTTGTGCTTCTGGTGTCAGTAGTGTATTGATTACTGTAAATGTATTTATAAATTCATCTATGTTCAGTACTCGCATACCTCAATGTCATCGACTGTGCTTTGACCTCATTGTTGAAATGTTGAAAGTTTTCCATGAAAACATCAGTGCTAAATAGTATATATCTTATCAAGATGTAACTTATTATTTATTTTTTTACCTTTCAGATATTTGTTAAAATCTTAAGAAGTAAAAAAAAAAGCATTGATTGCTTATCTATGCTGCTTAAGAATGACAATAAATCTACTTCACAGTGGCGTTTGCTGCTTGTGTCTTCAGGAAATGATTATTATTATCCACATATGGGACATTTAAGGTCTTTTTTAGTGTGTTTTTTAATTGATAAACTATGAGTTAAAGGAGGGAGAGGCTGTGTGTTGCGTTGAAACAGATACAATTGAGTTTTTTTTATTTTATTTTAGTGGAAATAGATGAGAACATGTGAACTACATTCATACAGCTGCAGTAGTATGCAGCCTCTGGTTCTGTATGGGAGGAGCAGTGCGACTTCCCCACTTCTACCCCCACTATGTACTTTTTTACATCCCTGCTTACGTTTAGCTGGCATAGCCTAATTTCCGCATTCCCAAATCCTCCCAGATTGGGATCACGTTTTAAAAAATCGGGCTGATGCAACGATTTCCACTTTTTAAAATCTACTCTCGACCACCGGCTGACCAGAAGAAAGGACATTTGTTGCACCTGGGATCGAAGTCAGGTCGGTAAACAAAACTTGGTCACCCCCAGAGCTCAGTAGTCTGCGTGGTGAGCAGTTTATTGGCGCGCCACGCATCCGCCGCAACCAGCACTCCGCAGATCTGATGTTGCCGCTAAAACAGCGGCTTTGTCGCTTTCTCTGGATTCAAGCGCTGAAAGGAAATCTTGACTTGTTTTGTTTTTGCTGAGCATGCTGCATTTAGATCATCGTCTTTTTGCTCTCATGCTTCTCTTAATGGCTCATAGCGTGTACAGTTCAGAACAAAATGTTCCCCCTTAGTGTAACATTCATGTTTGTGCTGCGCAAAGCTGCAAAGATCCATGATTTGAAGCAGTTTGGAGCGAGAAAGGGGCTTTGATAACTGCAGATCTCTGATGGAAAGAGAAAGTTACGTAAGATAAATGCCGCACCGAAAAAAACTTCCGCTTTCAAGTTGACCAATTCAGCAAGCAATGTGACCTGCAAGATGACTGCACATTTACAAGCAACTCATAGGTTTCACTCATAAAATGACTATATGAACAAAATATGGTTTATTTACCTCATAAAGCAACGACGAAGTGCTGTTTTAATAATATTTATATGATTCATAATACCACAAATAAGCTACTAGGTGGCCTTGGACCAAAATAAACATGTTTTAAAAACCATTTTAAACTTAACAGATGTGTAAAATACTTTCTCCATTTCACCAGTGTGTTATGAGTGTGTTATAAGATGTTTTCAGCAAAGTTTCACATTTAACTTCTTTAACTCTCATTTAAGTAAATACTAAACTGAAAGTTATGTTCATATGAAATTTAGATAACTTACAAGCTCCTATTGTCCATAAAACTACCCTAATGACCCATTTTAAGTTAACAATGTGTACATACAGATGACCACAAGCCAAGATGATTAATAATTAGGGTTTCTGTCATACTGGTAGGATAAAGAGCTCTGAGTAATTGATCTTAGAGGAGTTTTGGATATGTCATGCGACTTGGAAAGCTGCTGAACTGTCATAGTAATTTCCTGTGTAATCGCCTGGCATTACTCAATCACCTCCCAGAGATTGCTGTGTTTGTCCCAGACGTTTAAGCGTGCATTTCACTGGTTGTGTTCGCAATTACCAGCATGAAATAGGAAAAACTATTTACAGTACGCACAGTGTCATCTTTCATTTTTGTTGAGCTGAGCAAGACAAGTTCAGTTTACCAGACCATGACGTTGCACTGTATTTACACGAGGTCTGCTTTGGAGGACACCACAGTTAGCAGTCAGCTTTGTGTTTAGCTTCTCATAGTGCTTTTCATTTCTTGTCACTGAATATTGTTTTATATCAGAAAAAGGTAAATAATTGTAAGTAAAAGTGCAGCAACCTACATAGAGCATTGTTTGATTCCACAGCAGGAAGTCAGATGTTTAGAACGGAGCAGTAAACCTTAAGTAAATGCTTCCTTAAGCATTTTAAATTAAATTGAATAAAACATGTGTCTTTGTTCCTGGTATGTCAATATAAACACCTGTGTTCCACACTAAAGTATGTCCCACAGCGGGTCAAGTGTTTTCCAGTGATCTGTGTTGCTTATTACTATTTCTCCTTCATCCTCCATAGCTGTGGTGAAGACCAAGTCTGACACGATGCCAGGACAAATCCCAGATCCCTCTGTGACGGCAGGCTCCCTGCCCAGTCTGGGCCCATTGGCTGGGATCTCAGCCACGACACTGACTGATAAGCTCAAATTTGGAGACCTCCAGGAGTTTGGGACAATGCTGTCACCTCTGCACTTCCTGGACAGTCTGGGGAAGAGGCCTCTGGCCATCAAAACAGAGGTGTGAGACATTGAACAAGTGGTAACCCAATGCCCTTTGTATCTTTCAGATGTATTGATACATTTTGGGTTTTAGTCAGATTAAATGATATTTTGCTCTTGTTCTTTTAAGCATGGTGTAGGCCTACAAGACTACAACACTGAAAAGGGGTGGACCATAGTGTGTCTCCTGCATAGTTTCCTCTTCAAACATGCATTCAGGCTGTTTTTAAGCTTTTTGTTGTGTTTTCCTGGTGTTTGTTTCTGAATGCAACAGTGATTTAGATGCACCCCATCTGCATTAACACACTGCAGAAGGATCAGAGTGGTCTCTCATGAGCGAGTAAAGATGGTGACATTTAGACATGGCCTTCTCCACAGTTGGGACACAGAAACTATGAATGAGCTTTAGGTGTGGAGGTGGGGATTTAAAATGCTAGAATTTGCCAGAACAGCTAATTATCCAGATGTGGAAATATTTTTTTTTTTCTATATCATTTATCGCTTAATGTTCATTGAGTTATATGACTTTTTTTTCTGAAGAAAGATGAAGAGGAAGAGAGGAGGAAACGACGGCGAGAAAAAAACAAAGTGGCTGCAGCTCGATGTCGGAACAAAAAGAAAGAGAGAACAGACTATCTACAAAAGGTGAAACAAACCTGTTCCACCTTTATTACGGTATTTCATACGTCCGTGTATCTAACAGTTGCAACAGTGAAAAATTCTCAATTTTTCCTTTTAGGAGTCAGAAAGACTAGAGATGTTAAACTCTGACCTTAAAACCCAGATTGAGGAGCTGAAGCTTGAGCGACAACAACTGATCTTCTTGCTTAACCGTCACCGACCCACATGTATTGTCAGGACAGACAGTGTGAAAACCCCGGAGAGCGAGGTGAACCCTCTGCTGCAGCAGCTGGAGGACAAGTGAAAGAGCAGCAGCTTCCTATCGTCGGCTCTTGCGAAGAAGTAGCAAGAGCGAGCAGCACTTCCAGTAGGTTCGGAACTTGGCCATTGAGGAAACCAGTCGGTCCCTCCTGACCTGAAACGCAGAATGCTACACCACAAACAGTGGATCCATTGACACAGTTCTGGCACTTCATCATCCTTGTGTTCCCCTTGCTTTCTCATTTTTTTATGTCATCATGGTCACCAGGAGCCCAGCTACAATCTGTATCACATTAAAATTTAAAGGTATTGGTGACATTACAATCCGTACTGTTAAGCTAATGTTTTCAGGTGGTTTAAATGGGAAATTAGCCAGTGAATGATTGCTTTAATATAGCCTACTTCCAGTAATGGAGTTTGATATAGCAGAACTTTCAGTATGACGTGAACTCTTCCTTTTCAGTGGTAACATTTTCTTATTAACAGACTTAAAAACTAAAGCACATCTGATTTAATAAGTTTCTAGATATTTGTGTTTCAACATTTCAATAACTGTATGTGACCTTTGTAAAGGAGAGTCATCATGCAGTTTATGGTTAGGTTATGTCCATGAAACCATATTTACTTGATTTATCTCCCATCTGCTGGATTGCATTTATTATATCATACAAATGTAGATGAAATTGGTTTATATTACACCAATCTATTAAAATAGATTGGTGTAATATTACAGTTCTGGAAAGATGCAGCACATGTAAGCACAGACACAGAAGCCCTCTGACCTAAATGATTTCTGGTCATTTTGGTTATTTCATATATTTGGCTGCAAAATGGCTGCACTCCTTTTTTCTGTGTGTCATTGTATTGGCGCGGGCGTCATTTATGCACACACATATGCACACACAAATCTATCTATCTATCTATCTATCTATCTATCTATCTATCTATCTATCTATCTATCTATCTATCTATCTATCTA
>JBAMIG010000021.1:8811474-8824371 GCA_037177335.1 Kiunga ballochi | reverse complement strand
AGAAGAAAAAAATCACTGGTCCTACATGTAGGCTAAGTAATGTGTTGTTGATAACTTGTCTCTTAGGCTACTTAATGCTCGATAGGCTATAATTTAGCAGTCTAGGTATTTTCATTTAAACTAGGCTATTTAATCTTAAAAGTGTTTTATGACCGGTCTTTCTGTTGTGGTTAAGCGTGTTATTGCAATGTGTGTTTTTCTTTTCTAAAGTATTAATAAAGTATGATTTTTATGGAAGTCAGGCGAATGTGCTGCCAACGAGGCGATGACTGAGCACTGTCTGGTATTATGACTAGAAATGGATCTGGCAGGATCTTCTTTCAGAGACCAAAGAAAGTAGAGAATATGGCTTTCCTTTAAAGTTTAGATACTGTAGGAGGGCGTTTGTCTATTTTGTTTCTCACCACTTTTTGAATTAGCTGCGCACCAGTAGAGACTGGGAACTCCACCGCATTACCACCGCCAGCGGAAATTTCCAGTGCGCTGTAAGCTGTAAAGACACAGTCACATCAATGCTGCTTGATGTTACTCATTAATCCACTGAATCGTCCACTAGATCGATTGAAGGGTTGTTATTGCCCAACAAAAAGCCCTAAAATGGTGTTTCAAATGAATAACCTGTTTATTATTCTTTTATACTATAACGAGCTCAACATTGTTATTCATGTTTACATTGAAGGATCTTGTCTTTACCAGTTATTTTAATTAAATTTATTAGATTAACTTAGTTACTTTTATCAAAATATGCTGCATTTGTTTTTAAATGTAAGGTAAACCAAAAACAGACTTAATTCAAACTAAAAACATCTCATGGGGTTATACTACTTGACTCGCTGACATGGTCTGAGCTTTTCTGGAGCTTGTAAAAGTTTCAGTGGCTGTTAACAAGCAAATGACTATGAAGGCCATTTCAGGCTCAACAATAGGTAATATATCTTCTTTAATGAGTGTCACAGATTAATGTTTTATTAGCAACTAAGAACATTTAAATGTCATGTTTCAAGGATTTACTCCAGTTATTCCTATATAAAAACATTAATGTCTGTGAGATTATTGGTTCATCTCTCTTTTCTAATTTTCCTCCTAATTTCAACATGGACACTGATTGTGGAAGCCACTGCAACAGCTTAAAGCATCCTTGACCTCTGCTAACCTCCATTGACCTGTTCTTAGCACAGATGGGTGTTTAGTTCTTGAAATCCAGCATCTAAAAAAATCCCTAAATATAACTTTATTTATTTCTGAAGAAATGTAGGGTTTGTCACACATTGCAGTGTCATGTGCAGAATCAAACTCTAGTTTTAAATTTGCAGGACTCCTACAAGGTGGACGGGTTCGTTTATTTATTGCTGCACAGTAAAACAGAGCTCCATTCATGAGTGGCTGTTTGCTTTAAAATGTGGCTTTTTTATGTACAGCAATTTAATATTTTCTCATTCATCTTTGTTAAATATTATTTTCTTGCAATGTGTTGAATTTTGTAACTAGCTAGGCTTGATAGCTTTCTTATTCTTCGGCGCTGCTTAAAGGAGTCAGTGGGTGCTGATTATTTGGATTGAGTTTGAGTCTTATATGTACCTTAGAGATTTGGATTTGCATTACTTAACATTTCCTACCACCAACCGTCAACAGGCCTTAGGTCTGAAAGATCATTTAAGCTGAAGCCCATGAAGGTACTTAAACCTTGTTTAGGGTTTATTGTCTTCGAGCTTGTAAAAAAAAAACCTGAAAAACACATTTAGAAAGTTTTCATAATGTCTTTTGGAGAGTTGCCCATTTTTGCTAGCTTAGAAATCTGCGTAGGATATAGTGATACCTTCCCCCTAAACCAGCTGTAAAATATCAAATAAGTCTAGTTTATCCTATTTGGTCTCTGTTGTCATATCATGGTGCAGTAGAGGCAGAAGTGTTACTACATTTCACATTACTTTTTATCAAAGTGGCCTGAAATGTTGAACAATGGAACTTAAATGATAACCAAAAAATATATATATATACCTTTGTATCTGTAAGTGTATCCATTGCATCAGTTGTTTCTAAACACCTTTTTTTGTTAAAGATGAAGGGAAATGATCAAAACTATGAAAAAGTCAGATCATGTAATCGTCATTCGACAAAAGAAAAAGGCTCTGATTGATGTTACACTTATCTGCCTTGAATGTTTATTCACTACATTCATATTTGCCATCTGTTAAATCTAAAATACATGTTCAGCTTTTTTTAAGTTGTGCTACTCGGTGCGCTAAACTCCTAGTTAACTTTTATCTCTTATGTGCACATCTGAGTAAGCCTGTGTCATGTGCTTAACTTTAGCAACAGAGCCAATTTGCTCCTGTTCAGCATCTGTTATCATGTTATGCTATGCTCTCACCTTAACTGGAAGGAGGAGTTTGTAATGAGATCTAAAACTAACAAAAGAAATTAACCACATGACCTAAAGGTGTTGAATTACAGTGCAGGCAGATAAGTACTTCTACTGGGAGACGCAGTCAGATATGTCATTATTAGCTCGATTCACAGCCATCAACATTACTTGCTATATTGAAACTGCTCTCTAAATCAGCAGGAGTGATTGGTGATGATTCCTTTTCTAGGCTCAGCAGGTGAACTTGTTTATCGTCAGCATGTAGGAAATTCCTGAAGGAGGGGTAGTCAGGTTAAGTGCCATGATTTATACAGAATCCACATACAAGGAGAACTTTTTCCTCTTCTTTCCAGCTGTCAAATGCGACAGAAGTCCGATTGAGTCAGAAGAGTTTCTTCTGAAGAAGCAACATGAGTTCTCAGGACAAATGCTCTCACGAGTGGATGGACAACTTTGACAGGGATGATGGTAGTCCAATATTGAGGAATAATATTACTAGTTTTGGAGAATGCAGACACCACCGTCCTTTGGAAGACAGCAACGATACCTTGGACGCTTCAGTGGTGGATGAGGCTCATCTTTTCCCGCTGATGGAGACCATGTTGTACAAGTGGCGATGGGTGATGCTGCTCCTGTTCAGCATATATTCCATGAGCAATGCTTTTATGTGGTTGCAGTATGGCATCATCAGCAACATCTTCATGCACTTCTACAACATTGACACCCTGGCCATTGACTGGCTCTCAATGATGGATTTCCTCACCTGCATCCCTCTCATCGTGCCTGTCATGTGGACATTGGACAACCGAGGCATCAGAGATGTTGTGGTGGTGGGGTCAGCCTTCAACTGCATCGGGGCCTGGATCAAGACCGGCACAGTTTGTCATGACCTTCTTTGGACAGTTTGTGTGTTCAGTGGCCACAGTTTACATCCTTGGCATCTCCTCCAGACTTGCGTCCCGGTGGTTCGGGCAGCAGGAAGTATCCACCGCCTGCTCCATTGGTGTGCTAGAAAATCAGGTGTGTCTCTGTTTACATGCTGGGTTCACAAATGTCTCATGTGCTTGTGTGGGAGTTATGCACTCTTTATGTAACTCATGGTGACGTGAGAGTGACAGAAATCTCCAGTAACTTCAACAAACTGTCCAATATATCTGACTGATCTGAGCTGGAAATGAGAAGATGCGTGTTATGTCATGTTAGTGTTTGCTATTTTGACATGTGACTAAGCCTCTCTGTTTTTCTGTTTCCAACCTTCTTCCTGAGTCAGCAAAACAAAGTCAATCAGCTCCTCCCTTGTTAAAAGAAACTTAAGGCTGGTTTCCACCTGGTTTAATTCCTTCTCTGATGAGTTTAGGGTATAAAATGATATACTGTATGTGTGATAGAGATACTAAACTGGGAGGAACCTGAAGAAAATGAAATGCATAGCATTGTTCAAATCACACAAAAACAAAGGGAGATACTGGTTTTGCCTAGATGTTCAAAGTGATCTCTACGTCTCTGTATGGATAATTCTTTTTAGCCTAAGGAAGTTTCTTTGAATGACTCACTTCTTAAACCACCTTCTTCTTAACAAACCCCACAGCTTTGTTAAATTAATTGTACAAGATTACAAACAGAATCCTGTGTTTATGGTTTGCTATGGGTAGTTACTCTACACTGCTGATCATTTGAAAATTCACGCAAAACCTATGAATATCTCTTTAGATTTACATTTCTGTCGCTGTTATCTGGAAAGTCAGGCAATTAAATGTACAGGATTTATGATAAATATGCAGTGCAACAAATGAATAGATTTCAATTTTCTGTTGAGTAAAATGATTTTAAACCCCCTGTTGCTACTTAAATACACGACAAATACGAAAAATCTGCCTACAGGATTCAGTTAAGCTCCACATTATTTCCCATGCTGATGAAATAAGCTAAAGACCTGCTCATTATGTACAGGCTGCATTGATGCTTTATTATCTTACCTGTGATGTTATGCTTACATACATAATCAAATAGCGCTGACCCTTTTTATGCTTTTTAACCCCTGAGGCTCAGCTGTTTTGACTTCATTTGAAGCACGTTCCTTTTCAGCCATGTTACACAAACAACAACATACCGGTTATTGTCATGCTTGATTACGTTTTGGGCTTTAGTGTCGCTTCCTACCAATGAAGATAAAAGGACGCATTGTTGTTGATGTTTACTTGCTCACCACGACTTAATTATTTTGGCTCCAGAAACTAAACAGGATTCTGCAAAGTACTGATGCCTCAGTAGTTCACATACATGAACATTCAGAAACACTTCACATTAACAAAGCTTCAGCAGGATTTTTACAAAGGCCCGTTGTCCTAAATTTCTCACTGGTAACTTTAACGCATTTGTCACATTTTTTGCCCGGTTATTTTCACTTTCTCTTGTGAAAATTAGGATGAATGAAATGTTTTCTGTTGGCTTTTAAATGTTTAATAGTAATTGCATAAAGATGACCACTGAGTCTTAAAGGTGCTTGTGAATGTTGCGTAATGCTTTGTCTTTCACAATGATAACAAGGTAAATACTTGTTCTAATTTTGTGTAATATCAGAGTAGCAATGCTTCTGGTAAGCACACTGTTGAGGATTACAGGAGTACATTTTATCGTAATGTAAGGGAATTGTTGGGATGACTGACGGGTCTGAAATGTTTCTGAGCGTGACGTTCTCAGTCACTTCACAGATTTGTTCCTTTTGAAGGAACATGTCTCTTCTCTCACTTTTCCCTTTAGAGAGGAAGGACCTCAGCTGATATTCCCTCTGGAAAGTTCTTGAGGCTGTAGGATGCTGAGGAAGTGGGCACTTCTCCTGTGGTATTCAGATTTGGAAAGTTTAGTCCCCCTTCCCTCGTTTTTAAATAATCCATGAGAATTGATACTGATCACTAAAATAGGGAATTGTGCTGGAGTTACAACAGTGCAATTTGATCTACCTTCACCTCAATACTAGTTGTATGTTTCCACAAAGATGATCATGTGCATCTGTACTTTTTAAAGCAAGTTTTGACACTTATTTGCTAATTCACTCATATTGATACAGCTCTCTATGTGATGTTAACATATTCATTTAACCCTCTTTGACATTATTATAGCATCACATGTAGCAAATGAACATGCACATCAAATGTTTTTACAACAACGGCTATACAATCACTCACACTGATGCCCAGCAATCTCATGCCAGTCAGGGGGGAACCTTTGCTGCATCCTTATTTTTGATGGGCAGCATATATAAAGTTTTACTTTTTTTCCATGTTGGATCTTTACCTGAAATTTTCACCATCTTTTTTATTGACCCGGGTCATTTTGGACATCTTACCTTGTATGTGTGTGTGTGTGTGTGTGTAGCTGCCAGCTACAAGTGCATAGTATTTTCTCTAATTCTGTGCCCTACTTCTGCAGATGGGTATTGCCATTGGGTTCCTGGTTCCTCCCATTCTTGTTCCCAATGTGGATGATGTGAACGAGCTGGCGTATCACATCAGAATCATGTTTTACATCAGTGCAGGTGTGGCCACCCTTATCTTTGTCCTCGTGATTATTGGTAAGTCTACAAGGAAAGAGGATTTTCTTCACACATTCAGATTGGCCGAGAGCTGCAAAGGTTTCATCATGGTACGGTTCTATTGTTGTGGACTGTGACATACCTTTTTTTGGGATAGCAATGGTTTTGCCGCAAGATGGCAAAACCTCAAACGACCACTGGATTAGTCCCATATGATTTACTCATATTTATATGGTTACCATGGTCCGTAGCCAGCTTTCATGGGAAGCTGAGTATTTCTGAGATGTGCTTTCCCTGAATACTCCACAGCATGGCATTTCACCAGATGAGCCGCTGCAATAATTGCTGTAATTGTCTTCTGTTTGATAAGATTTGATATGACACATTACGAAATACAAGCAAGAACTCAGGAAGTAATAGAGGCTCTCTACAGCCTCTATTAAATTCTTCTTTCACATCTACCAACTAGTAAAACATAGTGACAACCAGAGGCACGGAGAGAAAGAAGTCCTTTCACAGTCTTGTGAAAGTTGTGGTAGATCTATCTATCTACCATCTACCTGTCTGTCTAAATGATCTCATAATCTCATACAGTTAAGGTCACTTAGTGAGTCACTTTTGAATCAAAGATTTCCTTACAGTATTTTAGAAAGACCATATTTAGGCTTTAGTGATATTTAGTGTTGAAGTTTTAAATGTAAAGACAATTTAAATTAAAATGTCTTCCTTCCAAGTGGAAACTATGATGACTACTAAAAATATGAAGAGCTGGGCAAATGTTGGCAGACTTATACACACTATCTGATTTAGTGGCTCATTATTGAAAGAACAGTCTTAATTTTCATGTATTATAAACAAATTATTTTGACATGGTCAGTCATTTTATGTATTATATATTTCCAACTATGCCATGTTTTCATACATTTTATATGCTGGAGCAAAGTAATGGTTACATATTGTCACAAATAAAAATATTATCATTGTTTAACACTAACAAATAAACATTTTCCATATTTATGACATGTATTCATATTTGATAAGAGTTTTATTTCTAAGCTAAGAGACTTACTTTTGCAACATAGCTCTTATTTACATTTAAAGCAAATAAGTTCCCATGTATATTCAGTGCCACATTAGATTTGTGTCTACGTGTGCTAATAGGAAAACTGACTGTATGCTACCACAAGAAACTTGAAGAAATGCAATATTTTCTTCTAAGTTTACAAATGTAACCCTAAATACTGTGTTTGCCATACAGTGTTTCAGGAGAGACCGGAGATTCCTCCAACCCAATCCCAGGCTCAAGCTAGGAACACTCGCCTGGATGAATACTCCTACTTGGCCTCCATCATGAGGCTGCTGCGGAACAAGCCCTTTATTCTTCTTGTGATCAGCTATGGTTGGTTTCTGTTGCTTAAATTAGTTTGTACTGTCAAATGTACAGGATAATTTTATACAATGACACACTCTCAAAGGAAACTTCTTAAAATGTGCAATGCTAAAAAACTGAATAAGATGCTTAAAATGACTTGCTTGTTGGATTCCAGGTAAAGTTTAAACTACTTGTTTTGTCCAAAACTCAGTCTAAAAAGTTGTTTTTATATTTTGATATGCTTTTCCTTCATGGTGGTGTCCTGAATACATAATGGTGATGATCATCCCACTCTAACTTTGTACTTTAATCATCCACTCAGGATTGGATGATGTTGCAGTGTGAAGGTGAAAGGTTCAAATTGATTCTTGCTTGTTACACTCTTCATCCATATTGCTGGAATTTCACAGTCTTTATCAGCTGCTGTGCATGTAGGAATGTGTCATAGCCTTATAGCATGCTGACTAAGTGTTACATCCGTCTAAAGGTCTTTGAAGACATCTCATCATTCCTGAAAGGTCATTATTTGATAATGACTATGGTTATGACGACAGTGATTCAGAGTTGATTCTAATATGCATGTTACATTTATGCATTACTGATACTTATAGCAAATTCTCACCCTCCTTCATCTTGATTTCCTGAAAACCCACAGGGCCTGTTTTGTGTTTGTTCTCTGCAGGGCTGAACGTTGGCTGCTTCTATGCCATTTCCACGCTGTTGAACAGGATGATAATTGAACACTATCCGGTAAGTTCTCAAGTGATTGCTGGAATACATTCTGATCCATTTTATTCACAGGCTGTTTTCTTTTTTGCTTTTTTTGTGGAACAGGTTTTTTTTAGTTAACTTCTCTGGCCTTTTTTACTTGTATCTGAACCATATGAATAAAACAAATCTGTCAACATGTGTGTTGTTTAACCCTGAACTTTAAAGCCAGGAAAGTTAACTCTACCACAGATAACAGGAGTCTGTGATTCTGGTTGTAATTGCCCCAGGACAAAATGACTGATGGATTACAGGAATCATATATGGTTTTAAGACAGAAATGTTAATGATTTTCCTCTCAGGGTGAAGAGGTGAATGCTGGGAGAATTGGTCTGACCATTATCATTGCTGGCATGGTGGGGTCACTCATATGTGGTATTTGGCTGGACAAAACTAAAACCTACAAGTAAGATCTTATTTTTAAATGCTTTTTCTACTAAGATGTAGAAAAGCAACACCAAGCTAATTTTCAGACATTAGGTAGGCATCAAAACTAAGAAACACTTAGGATAACCAAAATCAGCTGGATTCATCTGTTAGCACGGCTTTCCTAAGCTATGTGAGTGTGGGCTAAAAAAAAGGTAAATGATTCTAGATTGGCATTGCCATGGCCCAAAATGTAAACCTTTGTCGAGCAGGAAAGGTACGACATTAAAGTGTCGAGGAGATTTTTTTAAAAAGTTACTGGTTATCAGTAAACTGAAGACTTTTGTCTTTGGGTAATGCATGGCCTTCCATGGATCAGTGCTTTCAGAATGGCTTCGTGTACTTCCTCAAATCACCCTGTTATTTGCAGAAAAAGCTCTGGTTTAAAACAGTGGAACATTGAATGAATGTTCTTTGAATAGTCAGCTTACAGAAAGATGTCCAAGTGCATTAAAGCTTTGCTCACATGAATAAGAATCCAGTGGAACCGAGGTTGTATGTTACGTCCCTTCCTGATTATTTGAACAGACAGCCTAGTTTGTCCTGCATCTCTCCACTGTATCAAAGATAAAAACAATAAAATAGTAATATAATGACTATCTAATTATACACGCTGTCCTATTTTCAATCAGTGTGTTGTAGACTTTCATTCAGTACTTTCTGTTAAGTAAATACTTCCAGTATTATTACTGGTTAGCTGTAGGAGATCTGGTGTTACTCTGCTTCTGTGATATGATGTGCAAACTATTGTGACAAGGGAAATTCTCAGCCCTCAGATTCCTTACATGCCAGTACGATGGTTTGCTATCAAAGCAGTTTAACTCAGATTTATGTTGTAGATCTTCACACTCTCGCTGTGCTATGTTAGTGAATCAAAGGACTTACAATAACAAAAATGTTTTGCAGCACATTTTATGCGTGACTTCACAAGGCATCTTCATCAGCGTTAACTTGTTTTTGCTGACAGTCTGAGTTGTGAGTTTTGAATGGTTTGCAGTGACTCTGGAAGATTGTTTGGTTTATTTTTTGGGTGTTTTTATTTTGAGCATTTCCATTTTATTATAGTTTTTATAGGTGTTCAGTGGATCAGAAAATGGAGGAAAATGGTGAATGATATAGTACTGGATATTCACTATTTATAAGTTGCTACATTCCAGTGTTTGTTCTTATTTGGATTCTCCAGCAACTGGATTTGTTCCCAAACGTCTTTGAGAACTACAACAAATAAAGAAAGTTCCCATCTTTCAAGACAAATAGTGTCTAATCTGTTTAAATTGACAGTTCAAAAATTGTTTTGATTTGATTTTAATAAAGGTATCTGTAGATAAAACACAAAGTAATTTTTGGAAATATTTGTGTGAAATGTGCATCTACAGGTAACGTTTTACTAATAAACAAATACAGTAATATTTTCTTATAATCCTTTACAGGCATGCAGCAAATTTAGCCTTAATAAGCATCACAAGACTCTGCGAACAAGAGTCTTTTTTGTGTTAAGTGATTAGAAGTGCAAGCTGTATGTGATTATATGTGATCATTGTTTTTAAAAACTTTAAGTTATTTTTCTCCTCAGGCAGACCACCCTGGTTGTTTATATCCTTACTCTGGTTGGGATGTTGGTATATGCCTTCACTCTAAGCCTGGGTCAGCTGTGGATAGTGTTTGTCACGGCCGGAGTTTTAGGGTAGGTAACTATTAATGAATTGTGACCACCACAAAGATAAACCTCACAGACATAAGTTTTAAACAATCTACAAACTCTGAATAAAAATTAACTGTGGCATAAAAAATGAAATAATAAAATAACCAACCAGTGATAAATTATATTTAAGAACAACTAATACCAGTCTTTAACTTGGATAATATAATCTTTACATTCATAATAGCCAAACAATCTGAGAATTACATTCCTACTCATATTAATCTGTACCAAACTGGCTTTATCTCTCAAATATAGACTCAAGACAGTATTAGTGTCAATACATCACATAAAAACATAATATAGAGGCAATGCTGATGGGACACAGAAAAGCTTTTGACTGTGTGAGATAATCTTTTACTTTATACGTTTTTAAAATAAAATTGGATTCACTCACACAATTACAGACAAATTCAGTTGATCTACAACAAACCAACAGTGGTAATTAAAATAAATAGCAGCCCATCTTCCCTTCTTCAGGGATAATGTCACCAGGACTGTCCCTTCTCATGGACTTCTGCTTGGTTTTATTGAGTGCCTTAGCCAAGATGCTGGAGTTGAAGGAGGCCATATATGTGAACATGAGCAGAAGTTATCTCTCTTTGCTGATGATATTTTGATTTATTTAGACAAACCAAACAAATCTCTACTGGGATGAAGATGATGATGCTCCATTTTCCACTTGTCCAATTGTTTGTATATTTTCTGGCCCCCTTTTTATCTTATGTTAATATAAGTAGATTTAATTGGGAGCAACTATTTGCTTTAATTACCTGGATTAAATATTGATGTATAATGTTTATGTAGCCAGTCTGTTAATGAACAAGCACTATATACACAAGTTATGTTTTGAATCATTGGATTGCATCCAATCTAAATACTGTGTTCGACAGCATCAACCAAAGACTTTATAAACATAATTAAATTCATAACCATTTGTTTATTGAGTAATTATTCCAATCTATCAGGATAACTGGGAATAATGGGCCATGATACTTACAGCCAGTGAGATCATTGTGTGAGTTTCCATCACCTGCCTTTGACACTCTTCAGACTAATTTGACTCTTGGGGTTGTGATGAAGTATCACAGTGTATGTTTAGATGCTACAGCATTATTATATGACATGAATCCCTTCATAGTTAATGCTGTCTGAGTTTCTTTTTCATTGCATTAATTCAGCTTTGTCGAAGCAAAGTTATTGCTCCCTTTTTACTCCCCACTCCATGTGTTTGGCTTTGAAAATGATTGCTTTTTTTTAGGGTAAGCTGATTACTGACATAACTGCAGAGCACGTTTCCATAGCAATTCTACAGCGATTAATGTTCAAAACCCCAAACTAACAAATTATACAGATACTTGTCCTATTTTCATTTCTTTAAAGCTGTTATTTACATAATTAAGATGTGAACTGTGGCTGAGCAGAGGTGTTGCTTTAATTTTTATCTTCATTTTGTTTGCTTGCAGCTTCTTCATGACAGGATATCTGCCTCTGGGCTTTGAATTTGCTGTGGAGCTCACCTACCCAGAATCAGAGGGAACCTCATCTGGTCTGCTGAACTGTTCAGCTCAGGTTTGGTCACTATCTCAGGATAAGCATGCGAAATAACTGAAAGGTTTTGGTTTGGGATTGTAAAATGTTTGTGAAACTTGTTTCAGATCTTTGGGATCATTTTCACGATCAGTCAAGGAAAGATTATTGATAAATGGGGAACTTTGGCTGGAAACATTTTCCTGTGTATCTTTCTGCTTATAGGAACAGTAATGACAGGTAAGATATGAACTTTTACACTATGACTCTGTTGTTATTACAGTATTAAAATAGTTTTGAATTTGTGCAACCTTTTGTTTCTATCATAATGTTAAAAGTAGATGTACAACTAATTATTTTCTGTAGGTAAATGTTGCCACCTTGTGGCCTATTTATGAAATACAATTGCAGTTGCATAGAAAGGATGGTTTTCAGGGAATTTTACAAATATTTTTCTACTATGAAATCTTATAGCTTTCTTATTTAAAGAATATTTGCCATCAGTGTTTTTCTTGCCATCAGTGTTTTTCTTTCCTATTATTATCGACATGCAGCCTGTAACCCCCACCACCCCCTACTGCATCAACTTCAGCTGATACCTAGGGTTACGCAGCAGGAATTTGACTGACTTGACAGCTACATTGCTTTATGTTTATCACAGGACTGATTAAATCTGACCTTCGACGACAAAAGGCCAACCAGCAGTGTGGCATGCAAAGAGTGAATGTAAGTATATCTGTGAGAAACATTGGATCTTCACGTCCTAGTGGAGAGAAAGTGATGTTATAGCGCTCTCTGGCTCTGGTCTGAAAGCATGCTGCTGCAGTTTGCTGCTGGCTGCTTGGCCTCCCGTTGCTTCCACTGCAGCGTACTGCTAACTCACTGCAGGGGTTTCTGCTGCACAAGCAAAGACTTTCATTCTTAAGTGACCAAAAGTCACTTTTGCTCTCAACTCAGCTTTGTGTAACAAGCAGGCCAGCGAAATTTAACAAAGATACTTTTCACACTGCTTTCCTACATTTTCACACGGTTGCGCCTGACAGCTGTTAGATATTTATTCTAGTTTAATTGTTTAGTTAAAAATAGTTAAATGAGATTTTTTTTGTGATAAAATGCAATTATGTATAAAAACAGATTTTATATTAATGTTAAAAGGATCATGCTGTTGATCTCTCTAAAACACACAATAAGCAAATTAATTTAAT
>JBAMIG010000021.1:8783637-8809632 GCA_037177335.1 Kiunga ballochi | reverse complement strand
TATTTAACTGTGTTTCTGAATATTGTACGTATTTTGTGTGTAACTGAAGTCTTTGCGTTGCTGAAGGTATTTCTTTGCATGTTGAATGCAGATGAAGAACTGTGATGATGTTCCCTGTGTTGATGATTCAGATCATCTGTCGATCTGTACGTCATCTGGGATTACCTGGAAGTATTATTTCTAAATCCTGCTGATTATACTTATGGTTGATGCTGTGCATCTGAGAACACTTTGGAAGGTTGGTTTTATCCTCATTTTACATAAGTGACCTCTACAAGATGAGTTCTAGCGTTAAATACTTGGATTAACGTGCAAGACCATCTGGAACACAAAGAATGTCAGCACAGCACAAAGCATATTGGGTGGATGGGACAAAGCAAATCATTTGTTATTTTGCACACAAAGCAATTTTTAAACTTTACATTTGATACTGAGAAACATTGCTGAAGGTAACAAGTGTTTATAGTTTGATTAACATATTTGACCTCGTGTTGTTGTAATTTACATACAGTTCTGTCATTGTTGGTAAGATTTCAGTGGTATCTAGATATTGTACTGTGTCAGAACAACTTAAATAACCCTTTCCTGTCATTTTGTTAACTGATTCAGGTGATTAAATATTTTAGACATGTAGACAATGTGCTTTTTTTTATTGAAACAAAGTCATGGACAGATCAGTAAAAGGCTCTTTATCACAAATATATGGTACGCTTTTCAAAAAGCGATTACAATATAAACAAAAGGACAGACAAAAGAAATCATAAATAAGCAGTAAGATATCAAAACGAGAAAATACTTAATGTACAAATACAGTGTTGACCTGTGCAGGGTGAACCCCGCCTCCCGCACAGTGATGGCTGGGATAGGCAGCTGCTCCACGCGGCCCTGAACTGGATGAAGCGGGATAGAAAATGGATGATTGTACAAAATAATCACAAGGAAACACAAAATGAATGAAGTACACTAGGTTATGAATTAATCACAAAAGCAAAAAAATGGCTACAAAGAACATAAATCAACTGGAGCTGAACACACCACCATCAAACCAAAATAAGCCGCAAGTAAGATTGCTCCAAAAATATATCTAATCACAACGATGGCAATTTCTCTTTACTTACTACTTAATTAGCTACAGATAAAAACATGTCTGACATTTAAAGCGGTTTGTAAAATTTGAAAAAGCAGTAAGGGATTTTTATTTTTTAATCAGTGTCTCATAATACTTCACCATCACTAAACTACAATGCTAAAACTAGAAAAGCACTCAGAGCACAGACATTCACCAAGCCACACAGTCCCCCCAGCTTCGCAGTTACACCCCAAAATGTTTGTCCTACTTTTGATTTTATTTCAATAAATTCCTTGAGCATGAAAAAATAAAAGCAATCGGAGCATTTTAATAGAGTTAAAATGTTGAAAACAGCCCAATCTCACAATAATAAAGAATACTTTAAAATATGCTGGATCCAGATGATGATCCGGATCACCTTCAAATTTTAATCCCCTGTACTTTGTCCCAGATCGGCCATTTCCTGAAAATACAATCAAAATCCGTCCATAACTTTTTGAATTATGCTACAAACAGACAAAAAAAACAAACATATTAATGTTAACATAATAATATAATTAACATAATAATGTTCGGCGGAGAGGCAATAAATTATATTCTTTAAAAATAACTTTAATCAGAAAAAAACTGAATAGGACACGATACAAATGTCAGTTTTCCATCCTAAATAAATCCAAAAATGCAACCGTGACATCCGCCTGTCAGCAATAGTTTAAAAATTACATGTCAGAAAACATTCAGAAGATCTGAGTTTGTAAAATCATTTAGAAAACCTTCAGTAACAAACAGCTGCTATACGTTTATAGAGACAGTTTTAAGCCCAACTCACCTCAGTGCTTTAGTGAGTGAATAGTTAGAAACATCTACCCTAACATATCCCACTTATTACCAGTAAGCTGAAGCTGAACGCTCAGAGTGGTGCAGTTCACTGATAATAATCACAAACACCTGATTTCAACCACAATAGTGTAACTGATTACAGTGAAAAATAAGATATGGGTGAAAATGTATCTGTTCTAAAAGCTGAAATGTAAATTAAATTACACAAGGGATTACACATTAGTGTGTGCTGGTGGATTCAAGAGGAGATCAGTTCCGCTTCTTCTGTCGAGCTCCCACGTCTTCCTCCGTCTCTGGAAAACACTGGAACCCAATAAGCATTCCCATGACAGAGAAACCTGGAAAATTATGATAAGGTTCTGTTAGGGTTGTAATACTTTAATTTTTCCTTAAAAAATAGCACATTAGGTTAATTTAAAAGGTGTAAAAATCAGACAATACTTACTTGCAACAATGAGAGGTGCCATGACTCCAATAGTCAGTGGTGCAGTTTTGTAGATGAAAGCTTCAGACAGAAAGTGTCCCAACGCCAGGACAAATGTCCATAAGGTGATGTGATACAGCCTGCAGAGACTGGAATTAATATGAAGGCTAACAAGAGAAGGAAAATTTAGGTATTTAAAAAGCCTTACGTTCTGTTTTGGATATCTATAGCACAGGCACAGCGGATGATGGATGACAGCAATGTCCAAATGCCAAATGTTCGCGCTTGGAGGCCGTTCACTGTGGATGTCAAAGAGAAGAAGCTTTTTCAGCTGCTGGTCCAAAAAGTATAGAATAAGCTCCCCATTGTGGTAGCCTCCCCATTAGATTAGATTTTAATCTGTTTGTCCAGCAATGTGTTTAGTTAGTAAAATACCTTTATAAATACATTTGTTTTTTAAGAAATAAAGCTGAGTTGAGGTAAATTAAAAAAAGATTGCAATGACAGTAATCCATTTTGAATCATTAAAGATCATTTAAAGGAGAAAAAACCTTCACCTGTTAAATGTCAATACTGCACATCTGCTTCCAATAGCTTACACAGATGTGCAAGCCTCGGTATTGATTGTTGTTCTTTTTAAAGCATTAATCACAGCATGCTCACCAAACTCTGGGGTGCCCGTGTAGAGCTTTTCAGAGAGGAAGCTGTGATCTCTGAAACTTTGAACAGTGTTTCCCATCGCGATGACAGACACCATCACCAACCAGCTCCGCAGGACGTTCAGAAAGCGACTCATCTCTTCAGTCTCTGAGACTCACCTTGTCAGAATAACAAACTAAACGTCAAACTACAGGTTAATACATGTGCAATTGTTTGAACAGGTGCGCAAATGTGGTTATAACCGCTGGACACCTGATCATCTGTCAGCTAGCTATACGTCACTCACATGTCGACGCATGCTAACGTTGCAGCTATCACAGTTTGTGAAATAGTTACAACGTTGACATGACTTGCATATATTTACCTGGTAGTATTAACCAAATCAAAGTGTTACCATGTTGCTAACGAGACTGCTAAAGTAGCAGACGTCAAACTCAAAGCAGGACAAACAAATAGATGCACTTGCAATGGTACCATATGATCTTCAGCTGCAAAGTTGGCCAATGAGACGGCTCGAAAAATGCCTGCTTAATCGTACCATTTTTATGATTGGTTAATCGAATATTTAAGAACCCGCCCCTTTTTCTTTTAACCAATAACAAATAAGCATTTGGGTCCTTGTAGCTGATAGGTTAAATTGTCTGGAGACGAAGAGGATATTTGGACCAAGATAGTTATCCGAACGTTGTCTTTAGTCTTTAGAAACCAAAGCCTGCGTCATTATACCGATACAATCAACATACAATTAAAAAGATTTAACTTGTGGCATTTTGATACTAGCAGTATACCTATAAACATTAACTATGAAGCATAAAACATGCAGCTACTTCAGAAAATGCGTAGGCTTTTTAACGTTTTAATAATATCTTTCATAAATGTAGAACAAAAATACCTGAAGAAACTTTTTCTCAGAGTTAGTAGGCCTACTGTACTATTGAACAGTAAGAGCTGCCACTTAATAATATTATTAAATTATACACCCTTAAAAAAGACAAGACTACATTTGTGTTGGAAACTTATTCTAATGGTGTCTGTGGTGCATACAGCCTATAAATGTTAATTTATGTTTTCTGAAGAGAGGTAGGTCACAGGCATAACCACTGGTACGTATCAATTGAAACATCCCGACAAATAAATGCAGATTACGTGCCAGCAAGTTTCAAATCCCTTGTTGTTTATATCTGTCTCACCTTTCTGTGTGCTATAACAAATAGGAGGATTTATTCTTGGCAAAAATAACTTAAATGTTGGGAATAATCTCAATATAAAGTCCTCCATTATTTTAGGTCTCAATAACATCCAGTGGCATTTTTCTGTTCTGATAATTAAATTAATCACAATAATGTAGGCTACATTTCACGTTTTTTATCTGAGGTCATTACCGCCATCTTGTGGTGGCCATGACGCATCACAGTCAGCTGGCGGTTAAAACAAATTGATAGATTACTATGGAAGCCGAATGCAATCATTTCTACACAAGATTATTAATATCTTCTGAAAATCACGAGATGATCTAGAAAACAAGTTCGCATTTACTCTATTACTCTATAACTTGCCACCATAGTCACGTTTGTTTTATTTATCTGTAATTTGCTGCATTGAATGTTTAAATTATGATCTATTAGATCATATCTAGACTATTAATATAAAATACACTTCTCCTAAACACAGGTTTGATAGTAACCCCAAATCTATCTTCACTGGGACTGTGTACCAGTTCATAGTCCAACACACAATTGTCAACCAGTTGAATTTCATGTTCTTCAAACACTTTGTAAAATATTATCAAGCAATTTTCAACAAGTGGTTCAGATAATTTAATTAAGGTTATCACCACAATTTAATGGGCTTTATTCACGTTGGATGAACTGAATAATCCAGGTGGAGCAGTCTGAGTTCAGGAAGTAGCAGAGCTGTGCTTAAAGCACAGGAAACCAGCATCCCTGTAGGCTTGCTTTTGGCTAATGTCTTCAGTAAATATGATTATCAGAATATCTTGCCTTAAAGTGCCATCTGAATATCTCAGTGAAATGTATATCTGAGACATATGAGACAAACCTGCACCTTTAAAAGCTAGGGGCAGCAGTGGCTTACCCCTTTTTTAAAAATCTATACCAGTCATACCTGATTGAGTCCCACTCTATCATTATGCTACCTTATCTTATATTTACCCCCTGATAAGCAGACCGTGTCTGGTACTACCAGATAGTCTGGACTTTTACGAGGATGTTTGTTAGTACAATGCATTGGTTTGTTATTGCCCACCACCTTATGAAACTGTGGGTCTGTTTTTATCTGCTTGACTAAAATAAACACTAGTCAAAATGCATTCTCTCAGCATTAGGTAAGCCACCCATGTAGACCTCATAACATCATCCTAGAAAGAGATTTCAGACAATGAAATTTACCAAAATTGCTCTCTATTTTCCATCCATCACACAGAGTGGCCGTAAAAAGGCACCCATCTATTTTGTTTTTAACCCTTGAAAATCTTTTAGGGGTATACAATAATGTGGAGCTATAGGACCCCATTGTCCTCTTTATAAGACATACTTTAAGTTTTAGTTAAGTCAGATTTGCATTCACCATCAGAACAGCTGGCATTGATTCAACCATGTATTGGGAACATTCCTCAGACATATTATTCAGTCCATAATGACACAGCAGCAGATTTTGTGTCAATGATGCAGATCTTTCCACTACATCCCAAAGATGTACAGTGAAATCCCAATTCCAATTAAGTTGTGACTAACTATATTTGTCTGAACACTCTTCAGAAATTATAGATAAACTTTATTAATTCTTTTTTTGACTAAATATTTGCTAATTTTGAATGTCATGCATTCAATAAACCTTAAAAAAGAAAAGTTGGAACAAAAATGGTGGTGGCAAACGTACATATTGTTTATGGATAAGCAGCAGAGGAAAGCCGTTATGATTGACCTAACCATCCTCAATGATAAAAATATGGAGAAATGACAGATTCCCAGAGAAGCATCAAACATGTCCATCCAGAAGAAAGCAGTCCATGGAAAAGATGTAAGATACTGCATGTGAGCCTCCACCTCCCAGGACTCTAAGATGAATAACCACCCTGCCCACAGGAGATGGGAGTTTCACTCCTGCACCATGCACCACTCACTTCTTTTGGATTCTGACTCTCCAGCCCAAACCTGCTGTTCTGGACAGGACCCTGCTCTCTGACTCTGGTCCCTCCTGGATTGCTCTAACCTGCTCTGGACCAGAACCTGATCCTGCTCTCTGCTCTCTTATGTGATCTGCTCCTCAGATTAACTGACCTAAAGGTAGCAGCTGGTGCTCATTCACTAAAAACAGCAGTGTCCAGACTTAAATGCTATCCATTTACATAGATATTTCACTGACTGCTAAATCAAATTATTTTACCCCAGAATGACAGCTGAAATCTGACAGTGGGTTTGATTTTTCAGGTTCAGCCAAACAGTAATGATTCAAATCTAATGTACTCAGGAAATTGGATGAAACATTAACAAACTTCCCATGCTTATAACTTTCCCAGTCCCTTTCCCAGATCAAATGCAGTAATGTATTATATTCTGTTTTACAAAGATTACTCCTGAGCTGCTCCAAAAGTGGCTTCCTGTGTTTGTACAGAAGCATGAGATGAATAAAACTGTCATGCATTCAGGCATCTTTGTCAGCTTCAAACCGGAGGTGCCACTCATTTTCAGGATATGTGAATTAATACACACCCGGCAGGATGCTGTTCTGATGCTGTTTGTCTAAGCAGAGCTGCATTCAGATGTTATTTATCATCTTTCTTCTTTTCTGGTCTATGTGGTTGTTTTGGCCCATTGATATAAAACAGAAGTATTCTTTGGTGTAGGTCTTTTTATTAGTACTTAGGAATAACAAGTAAAAGTAACAATTGGACGACAAAAGACAAGAAAAAAACTTTTACACTTTCACTAATAAAACATAGGCTACAGAATAAATATGTGCAAGGGAGAGGTGGAAGCTAAATAGGCTTGTAACAGAACCACTGCCAGTGAATAATAATAAAATAAATAAATAAAAGAAACACACACACACACAAAGCAATAATAAATTAGAGAAAAATAAAATACTAAATAAATATGAAACTAGAATATGTACAAACAAACTCATATTTATTCTACTTTATATGAAAGTGAGAACTCAGCCATAAATTTCCATTTTAGTTTTTCTTATATTAGCCTTTACCTTTACATCTATTACCTTTAGAAGATACTTTAAACAACGTGAGAGATTTTCCCCTATTAAAACCACCCAGTGCTTATCCTCTTAAAATGCATCCAGTCAATATAAATAAATAAAACTGTAAAGAAGCTGAAGTTTGAGCTTTAATGAGAAGCCGTCATCCTCCAGCTTTAATGAGCAGGTGAAGGATAAAATGTGTGTGAATGTTTAAAAATCAACCAAGTTAATGGACTCTGTGTTATGAGTTGTGTTGACTTGTGACACTTCTCTGTCAAAGGTTAAGACTAAATCTTAAAGTCTCAACATTATTTTGAGTAACTGTAATGTATTTTTCTGCGTTTGGCTTTAAATCATTGGGTGTTTTAGGACAGCTTGGGTGGTCTTGACCCCCAGGTTGGAAAGCGCTGCTCTAAATTATCTTATCAAACCAAAATAAACCTGATTTAGCTGGTTTGAATGGATTGACCTGCGTTTGCACACAGAAAGATTAATTAATATAAAAACAGTGTTATGTTTATAGTAGATCTAAGGTAGGGTTTCTATTTTATAGCAGCAAAACAGAAACTATTTTTTCATGTTTTCAGTTTAATTAAATCATTGTTTTGGTTTTCAGGAGTTTTGCAGCTCAGTGGTGCTGCTGAACTTTTGTGAAACCATATAAAAACTCCACAAACAAGCAGAAATGACTCATTAAATAGCAGGACGCATCATTTAAATGCGACCTGACACCAGGAAAAGTGAACACACATCAGAGCGGAAACAGAAAGGAAATATCTGATCTTTGTGCTAAGCTCTGCTCAACGGTCTCACTGCCAGAGTCAATCAGCTTTTTCTTCTCCAGTCTGAAAAACTCCCGCTAATTCATATCTGAGCGCAGTGGGAGTTAAGTGTGTACATACTGACAGAAAAAAAATGTGATGTGAACTCAGGCAGTCCCTTGGCTTGATGTTATCCGTGGATGTGTGTGTTTGTGGGGAAGGGGGGTTTCTCCGATACAGCTGTCTTTAGAAATAAGTATCTAGCAGACATTAATAAGCTGTGTGGAGTAAATCACACACTTCCAAGGCCTTGGCTCTTGGAGGAGCTCGGAAAACACATGCACGGTTCCTTTTCTTCTCAGGAATTTTTATAAAACAGTGGAAAGAATGTCAGCTTGATATTTGGAGAGAAGAAAGAAATACGTTCATCTCTTTGGTTGGCTTTTCCTCTGAACTGCAGCCAGCACTGAGGATATGCTACACCCCAAACCCTTCCCCCCCCATCTCTTCTCAACTTCGCCACCTGGACCACATCTCAACCTCATAAATGACCCATCTTCCACCACCAGATTGTGTTTTTATAGGCTGTTATTGAAGGTTGACCTGCCATGGAAGGCAACACTGAAACTTCTCCTCATCTGATTATTCTTTGATCTCTGTGATGAACTGCAGTGTCACGTCGGCTGCTTGGAATTAAGTTTTAATGTTTTTCTGTGTGAATTCGCTTTTAGTCTCGTAGCTTTAAGTCTGGTAAAATACTGCTGTATGTATCACATTATCCTCTATGTGGGGGACACAGTCTTGTTGTGTGAATAATCCACTGAGAATGAATTTAATATGTGTTTATACATGATGGAAATATCATACAATCCTTTTATATATGTGTACATATGTGTGTTATTCGTGTGTACTAACAGGGCCCGGCTACAGAAGATGTGTAATTGTGATGTTTAGATAATGTATGCCATGGTTACTGGTCTCCTATGAGCAGAAATCTGACTCAGCAGAAGTGCACAGATGCTGTTGCATTACAGTTTGTTTTTGCTAGATGTCTTTAACAAAAAGCCCTGAAAAAGATGCATCCTGAGGCCATATAAACAAAAATAAACTGTGGGTTAATTTGGTATAAAAACAAAATAGATATAATTATTTAAAAGGGATGAGGTGCAGGGAGCGATTTGGGTCCGAACCTGGAGATGGCTTTTATTCCAGTGCTTTGGTGCATAAAAGTTTGCATGTTAGCTCAACTGAGACTGCATATGTGTGCACAATTACAACGAAAAACCTCAAATTAGCTGAGTAAGACACATGTCCTCTGCTGTGATCATCATTTTCTCTACCAATTGTAGGTGGTGGAGAGGCTAGAGTGTATCCCAGCAATTAGCAGGCCAGAGGCAGAGTACTTCAGGTCATCTGTCCATCACAAGGACAAAACAGAGAGACATGCACTCACGCTCACACTTTTTCCTGGGGATAAATTAAAGTGACCAATTAACCTAACATGCACATCTTTGGACAGTGGAAGGAAGTCAGAGAGACGCCACGCATCCACCCACAACTCATGCATGTTGGGTTGGTTGCTGTGGCTGAATGTTTACTTATCATGGTCGCTTTGGATAGAAGCTTCTGCCAACATATTTGCTGTTTAAAGAGAAAGTAGGATAATAATTACCTAACTTAAATTCAACTTTACAGTTATTTATTTCCTCTTGATAGATAATTGTTTTAAGTCGATTTTCTCTCAGCTCCTTCGAGCACATGTTCTGTCTCCATCCAGAAGAGGGCATTCCAGACTTTGCAGACTATCTACTGTGGAGCCAGAGATGCTGGTGATTTTGAAACAAAGCACTCTTTTGTTTCAGTTCTAGGATGTGCTAATCAACTCTCACTGATTGTGTCGTTGTTCAAAGATCATTTCTGTGGGCGGCTTTTATGTAATTGCTCTACATTTTTGGGTGCCGGTGTTCAGACCGATAATAATTTACCAAACCAAAAACAGTGTGTGATGACACACAGGTTGGCCAGAAGAGGGTATGATGATTTATGGAGCGACTGGCTGCTCGCCTCGCTCTGATAGAAGTATGCGTTCATGCTGGAAACTGTGTGCCACTGCCCTTCTTATTTGCTGGCTTCATTATCAACTGTGAGCTGTAAATCAGAGCCAAATCCTGAGCTCTGCTTTTATCTCCTGACATTCTTCTGGTGGTGTTGGTATTCAGGTAGATGGTGCATGCCAAGGAATTCTTATTATTGCACATGTGGCATCCACTCCCCTCAAACACTTCCAGAGATAAATGTCTTCCTAAGGCGCCCCTGTTATTGTCAAGTGTCAGCCTCACGAATGTGAAAGAGAAATTCTATCTAATTTTGCTCTTGCATAAAGAAATAAGAACAGATTTGTTACAGCTGACTATAATCAAACTCCAATAAACATCCAGAGCACATTTATGCACCTCAATATTAGCAGTATGCACAAAAGAAGCCATGGTTGCATCAGGTAAGCCTCATGCTGCAAAGAAGGCATGAATGTGTGCTGTTACGGGAATCCCACTGACTCATCCTTTTGCTCCAGCTTGGGAGTTTGAAGTTCATTTCTTCCTTTTCATCTGCACTGACCCTGAAGCTGAAGATTATGGGAACAAATGTAGTATGAGTGCATTATGGAGGTATTTGAAGCCAAAAGGAAAGACCACCATATGTATGTCAAACATTCATCTTTTGTTTTTTTTTTTATCTTAGTGTCCAAGTATCACGGAGAAGATAAAGCCTAGCATAATAAATAGCAGGTGAGAGTAAACCCTGGACAAGTCATCAGTCCATCACAGCTTCATAATTCTGTCAGGGAGAAAATCTTTTAGTTTTTTTCAGATATCTTTAGTCCTTTTGTCTGTTTCAGGTCTGAGAAGACAAGTCAAGGACCTCCTCATTAAAACTGCAGGGTGCTAAACAACAAACAGCCAACACGTGGAAGATGATTGAACTGATATATGTTTTTTTTTTTTTTTTATAAAAAACAGTCTAGTCCTTCTACTGAAGATGTGTTTTTAGTATATTAACAGAGGCGAAGAGGTGCAGAGACACTCACATATACATAATCATACAAATGACCACACCGCTCGCATTTCCTCTCAGTTTTATATTCATTGTCCAGTGGTTCGTCCATACTGTTTGTCCACAGCACCATGCTGAGGTAGCAGACACTATGTCCTCATTGCGAAGCCGTCCTGCATGTTGCTGCTCTTCTGACTGACTGCCTGATCACAGAGGGCCTGTTGAATGAAGAAAGAATTTGCTTCCTATCCTCTGTTGCCATTCAGCTCAGTCTGATTTAGCTTGGCTGTTTTCTTGGCTAGTCTTGCTTAGCAGCAGGCTTGTGTGAACTCCATTTTGGAACCATTACCCGTGTTAGTGTTGGCACTAATTGTCTGCGCTCCTTCTCTGAGTCTGGCAGCTTTTCTGAGATTCTGGGTTTGAAAGGGAGTACGTTGGCCTTTGCTCCCTCAGCGCCAGTGTGTCTTTTCCCTCTTTTTCTCTTTCTCTTACTGTTTCTGTTTGTTTATAATTCTCCCGCTCCTGCTCACACTCTCTTTCACCTCTCACATGTTAGAAAAATAAAGGGTTTGCAGTTGTGACAGGTTTCCCGGGACATAATAACCTTCTGGTTGGAGGTTGTTTGGGTTGTGCTGGGCGCGTAGCAGCAGGAAGTCACCTGCATAAAGATGCAATCTCCACCCCTATAGCATCTCTGCTGGGTTGAAAAACCACATTAAGCCTCGGTGTGAATGTTGACCATGCAGGTATTTACAGCGTGCCTCACCAAGCCTTAACCTGAGACACAAACACACAACCAGGTGACTTAAAAGTTTGCCTTTTGAAAAATACTGAATTTTGAATAAACAAAATTTTTAAAAGACAAAACCATCTTTGTGATAGGTGCAGTTGGCCAGTTTACGGCATATATTTGTGATAAATATACCATAAAATCAAACAAACAAACAAAAGAAGAGAGGAATTGTTGCATCCCGAATAGTTTTTTTTCTAAAATGTTTGTACTTTGCTCGTCCATAAAGAGTCTGTGTGCAAACGGAGTAAATTCATGTATAACCTTACCCTACAGTGAAGCAGTCTAAGACCAAATCTAAGGCAATTCAGGGCAACAGCACAGGCTAATTGATCAAATATGTCATAATGGTGTTCTTAACATCAGGAGAACACTAATCAGCATGCAATTCCCACAAGGACAAAGCTAAAGGAAAATACGGCGCTTCCGAAAAGGGGTTTATTCCATTGGTGTCTCAAGTTTGTGGCAGTACATTAAGGTACGAACAGTAAAACAAAGAGCTTTTTTTTTGGTCTTGTGACTCAATGCAAATTACGGGAAATGGAAACAATTTTGCAAATTGTGTCTGACCTGGTGAAGATTAAAATGGTGGGATTTACCAGCTGTTTCCAGTCCAATCCAGCAAAGACCTACTATGTGACTGGCTGGCTTCTTCTGAGATATGTCAAACTAAAGATAATAAGGATGAATGAAAGGGCTATCTGCTTTAACCACTTATAGATGCACACCACTTTTTCTTTTTCCAATTAAAAAAAACAATCTCTTCAGCTGAAATAAAACTGCTGTAGTCAACACCGTCACACTCTGGTGACTCTACACACCCTGATTCATTCGCTGATTCACTTTATTTTTTTTTATTTAGGCATTTAAAAGATTGCTTCCGATTTGCTCCTCGTGTGCACAAAAATCTGCCTGCTGCAATGATGGAGTCTCAATTACACCAGCAAATTAAAGCAAAACGCAGGCTCTCTGTCAGTGAGCTGAGTCTGAAGTTGAATCGTTTAATCCAGTGAGACAATAATCCTCAGTGAGTTGTTCTAAGATGTCACAAGTTATTCTACCAAAGATAAATGAAGTCAATGTTGTGGAAGGACAGAGTCAAAGCCCCAATATAATCCACTAAAAAATGATGTGGTCAGAAAAAAAGCAAGAAAGTAACTGAGAAGGAAATGGATTTCTTCCCAGCAAATAGCGGACTAATCAGGAGACTTCAAATGTTTAGGATTCAATTATTTCACACACTCACATGTGTGAAATGTTTGCTCATTTTCCCTTATAAGTGACATCTATACTTGGGATATATGTCTTTCCATTTGGCATAATAGAAAAACCCTGCGATGGACTGATTACCTGTCCAGGGTTTACCCTGCCTCTCTCCCTCTTTTTATAGTCAATTCTCTCACCTAAAGGTTGCTGCGATAGGATCCAGCTTTCCGTCACCCTTCATTATAATAATTATACAGATGATGGATGAATGACAGAAATATTTGAAGTGTTTGTGAAGTTTAAATCACTGCTATATCTGGAGTAAAACGCAGAAAAAAAACTCACTATGACTGTTTTTTCGATGCAATGCTACTAATAGCCTACTCAAATTCCAGCAATAAAAATACTCACTGGATACTGATGGCACCGAAGCTTAAACACTGGATCACAGCCTTTGAACAGTCGTTCCAGATAAAAGGTGTGACTCTGTGTTAAATATACAATGTAAACCTTTAGGTGAACACATTAAATGGGAGAATCGGGACTGGAGCATCAACACTTGCTCACCGCTGATAACTGAATTCTCTAAATTAGCTTTGAAAAAGGTATTGCTAGCATATTAGCAAACCCAAATCTTTCTTTATCTTTTCAACTTTTTAAAATAGGAGTTTATTCATCACCAGTTCAGTTCTGTAGCAGAAACTGAAGCATGTAAACCTGCAGAACAAAAGCCATTAGGCCCTGCACTTTTGAATGCGACACATAATACATTGTGGCCTGCAGTGAATATGCCCATTATCCTGCCTCAGCCGTATCCATTTACTGTTGAATTTAGTGTAATTTTGCTGTCTTCAGATGGCCTCAAGCAAATTAATTATGGCATTCATAGTCTGTCTACTGGATTAAGTTTCCAAAAAGAGACAGTGACGGTTCAACCGGACCACCCTCATCCTCTTTCTCTGTCTTTCCCGGTGTAGTCATATTGCATGCACACTTCATCTCTGACTGTGCAAGCATCAATACATGCTGGAACCCATGTAAAGCATGTATTTCACAAACACACAGGTCAAACTAAGCTTATGAAAACGTGTGTGTATATATGTTGCTGTTTCTGGCTCTTAAATGAAGCCCATCCAAAAACACCTGCAAGTCATATTGTCTTAACCGCATTTGGCCACATTCCTCCTGCTCCTCTTGCACTTATTTTAGTTGTAGCCTTCTGCCTTCTGTTTTACAATGCAGTGAGCTTTCTTCCCGGGCCTCAGCAGCTGCCTGGTATCCAGGTAAAGCATCAAAACAGTGAACGTGTTGATAAAAGCAGCCATTGTTTGGACCTTTCATACAATCTCCAGCTTGTCTGGAAGGGAGTCCAAGACTATAAAGCACATTATAATTTTAATTCACTGCAAATTGGTCCCTAACATTTTCATGTCTATTAATGGTTTTAATACAATGTTTATTGTTTTCCAATGGGATTCCTTCCCTTTGCTCAAAGCGCACGTGTATCTGAATGGGCATACCATGACAAAATCTTTTTATAGCTCCGTAATGTCTCATGTGGGAAGAAATAAAAACAACAGATTTTTTCGTTTTTCATTGTAGGTCGTGTATTTGAGTGTGTGTGTGTGTCTGTGAGGAGAAAATGCCACCCATGCAGCGCCTACCGCTGCCGTGTGATTAATGGACAGGCTTTTTTGCTGAGAGATGCTGATTACGAGATGTTTTGACTAAGATCTGATTAGCCAAGCCAAAGGCCTATTTTATTACACACAAAAACATTCCACTTACTGGTCCTGTGTTCCACTGAGTGTCCCCCATTAAGTGCTGAGTGTGGCTGGATGTGCTGTCTGTGCACCACTCTCCCTGTTTTACATTTGTCAGATACTCCCACACTGCGGTGTGGGGTTTGTGTGACTGTGATGACAGTCGAGCTGCTGTACAACTGAATCGTTTTAAGCAAGATTAATGGTTTGAAACGCATTACAACAATATGAATGTGAAGTGTTAACTGAGGCTGAAGCTTGTTGTCCTCAGAGTGTTTTCACAAATGTGGCTCCATGCTGATCTGTTGTACTTCTTGAACCAGCAGTGAAACAGCTTAGCAATTATGATTTATCTCAGAATGACGCGAATGTAATTCAATTGTCCTCGCCCATGAAGGAAAAACACAGTTGAAAGATGCTGTTGTTATTGTGGGCCACCAGGCTGCATGGCCAGGGTGGGGATATCATTATTTTTGGGCGTTTGTCCCCTGTGGTAAATTTTCCAGCAGCACCCCTCCTATAATGAAGAAAGTAAAATGCTCTTCATCATCCCTTTTTTCTCTTTTGTGTTTTTTTTTTACTCCCCCCCCCCTCCCTTTTTAATGGGTGAGCTGTGGATGTTCACCGCCTCTCGCCTCCTTGTCTGTGATGCTTGTTGTGGGCTGTCTGTGAGCCCATTTAAAAGTGCTCCCCCGGCAGCGGTCGAGCCACAGAACAAACGTGTCTGACACTGAGCTGCTCGGCAGGCTTGCGGGGCATCAGCGGCGTCTGCTCCTAATTGGGGGAAAATTCATGGCATATGGAGTCTGCATGTCGGCGACTGGTGAGGTGGTGTAACACCTCCCCATTTTCCCTTATTGTTGTGGTGCCGGTGATGAGGCACTGCAGGCTCAAAGACATGTATTCCAACTTGCTCTGTTCCCTAACACTGATGGATTATGTTTTATGACACGCACATGTCTGGTTTGTATTGGCCATGGGGATTCTCCACTGACACATTGCATTCCCTAGCCCCCTTACTCAACGCTAACCATCACAAATGAATGATTGTCTTTAAGCTCACAGGAAGGCTCCATAATTAACATTTTTGTCCCCATTATGAAGGAAAAATAAAAACAAACTCTTCATCTTCCAATATTCTTCTTTTAAATCCACTGCAGACATGATTTTCCATGTTATTGACTAACATAAAACTTTTAATTTAATGTTTTTATTATGTTTTACCTCTTTTTTTCTTTTTAAATTATGTTAAAATAAATTTGATCAATAAACAATAATAAACAACAATGTTGATTATACTTTTGTGAAGTATCCTGCTAGTAGTTGGTACTCTGTCATAAACATATAGACATGATCAGCAGTGATGCTCAGGTGAGCTATGGTTTAAATCAAGCTTAATTGGTACTAAGGGGCTCAAAGTTTCCAAAGAAAATACTTCTATGTTGTAATTAAACCAACAGCGTGAACTATACAAAGCAGGACAGGCCCACATCGTCATGTTTACACAAATGTTAACCGTGCTGTAATCAAGACTCTTCAGACCAAAAAATGTGTTTCCTATCTTTTATTGTCCACAAAAGCTGACAGGAGTGGTACAGACTGCTGCTGGAGCACATCTGCTTAAAATGTTGATGTGTTCAGGGCTGGCATCCTAGATACCTTGGTCGTAGGTTACTGCACCTAAAATAGGTCATTATCCTCTTACCTTTGACATCATCAAAGCATTTTGATCCAGAAATCCAGACCTTGTTGTGTGTGGAAAATCCCAGTAGCTCAGCTGCATCTGCAAAGCTCAGACCAGTGCACATGGAACAACTACGCCATGTTTAAAGTCACTCCAGTTCCCCATTCTGACGGCCAGTAAGAAGTTTTAAACAATTAAAAAAAAAGGCAGAATATTTTCTTACATGATTATTTAGCTATCTTTAAATGTTTAAAATTGAACAAATTTTTTTTCTTTGCATAGAGAATAACATAATAAGGGCAATCTTAGGACTATCTATCCAGTGTAGCCCTCATGTCCATCCACCGATGGAGATTTCATGGCTGATTTTGTAGGAAAACACTCGCTCCACTGGCAGCTGTAGTTTGAATTTAGCTAATGTGACGAGTGTTGTTTCTCAGCTGTGAGTTCTGCCAAAACATTTTGGGAGAAACTTGTATTTGAGAACTTTGGTTCCACATCCCATTCATCAATCTCTGTCCCACGTGTTCTCTATGTGATTTCATCCACAGACTGTTTCATTATATTGAAGCAGACTGGTTTAGATTCCTGTGTCGAGGCTCCTATTAGATCTCTGAGATCATGTGACCAAAGACAAATGAGGCCTTATTCATCCCAATGAAACGCTACATGAAACATTACTGATCTAGTCTTTGGTTAATTCCTTGTAGAAGATCTTTAATTGTGAGGGAACATTCTTGGTATTTTGTAATATGAGATTTTGCTAATTGTCTTCTAGCAGCTGAATATCTGTCAAAACTAAATGGTATAAATATAAAATTGTTGTAATATTTAAATGTTTTTGTGAAAAAAAGGCCTTTAGGTATATATTTATTAGGTATAGTATTAAGTATATCCAGGTCATACCTCCAAAATGTGATGCTGAATTACCTTTAATCTCATTTTACAGTACAAACCTGTTATTTTTTTATTTAAATCACGTCTCAAGTCATTTTAAAGAGTGACAGGACAATGTATTTAGGTATACATTTTAATATTAAATTATATTAAAAAGGCATTATTTCCTGATTGAATAAGGACTCAGAATGGTTGATTAAGGCTGAATTTTTTTTGCTATGCATTGAATTAGAATAAACTAAAATGTGGGGATTATTGGAGGTTTGTGGCATCTGCCATCAGATGTCATATGTATAGTCTGTCTTTGAGGATTTGAAGCTTCAAATACTTTTTTTGGAACAAAGCCTCACAGATCCTGATTGGTCCATCTCAAGCTTTTCTAATGCATCTGTGCACATCAGATTAGAGAAATAGTTTTCTAATGTTTTTTTTTCCTTCTCTTTGAATATTAATAAAAAACGCAGGGTATTTAATTGGCCACAGACTTTACCACTCAATTAAATAACGTTTAACATTTCTCATCAATTAAGTGTAAACCAGACACAAACTCAAAGAATTAAATACTCCTTTCTTTGTCTCCAAAATAAATACAATGACCTGCTGAGACCTTATTATTTTTAACTTGAGGCCTTTCTTTGTTCTTTTTTCCATTATTTTCATCTGCAGTAATGTGGATACACATGCTGCCAACCTCATCCTAGCCACAATCTACTGAAGTCAATGACTGTTAAACGTTATTGTTAATACAGATTTATCATTGTGATGCTCAGTACAATATCAGGCCACTGCTTCCTGTCATGTGGGCTTTTGTATGCTTAACACTGGCATTGACCTGAGATGCTAGAACAAACAGAGCTGGTTATTGCAGCTTTGAAACCTCCACCCCCCAGCCTATTCTCAACACAGTCTGTTCTTTTGAAGTGCCATTAGAAGGATTTTTTCCTTTGGCTCTTTGGCTGGGCTTTACCATATCCCGGTAAAAGACTGTGGTTTCCTTGCATGCTGCTGCTTATTGGGTGACACTCCCCAGAGCAGTAAGGCCTTTCATACGACACATAGGTCGACTCTCCTGCAGTCAGCCATGTATCAATCAGTGAAATGAGAAAGAAATGAAATGAAATGGATGTTTTCCTTTTTTCTTGCGCTGGGAACTTCCTGACCACTTTGTGAAAGGCTTATATTGTGTCACTCAATGCTGAACTAGTGCTGGAATGAAATACTGTATATACAATCCATGGCCTCAGGCTCTCTAATTCCTTGAGTTTTGTCATGTGGGACACACCTTCACATTTCCTGCTTTACACTTTAAGATATATTTCCCCAGTTGGACATGATTTGAGCTCATGATGGAGGCTTCTTTTTATATTTTCACTTTTATTTGGACCCGCCTGCCGTTATTGTTATTAACCAGCATGTAGACATTTTTACCTACCTGTGCAGAACATTTTTAAATGCATATGAGGAGATAATTACAGTCCCACTTTGTTTTTGATCGACTGGCTTACATGAACTTTATCATGACAGAATAAATGTGTGTATATATCTAGTTACTACAATTGATACAAACCCTCTGAGGCAGCATTGTTTAATGTCTTTCCTTTGATTTATAGGTGTTGATCTTGGCTAAATTCTGCATAATGGTGCTCTGATAACATTTTTCCTTTGATAAACTTTTTAAAATGGATTGTGGTAGTATCTGCAGTGAAAACCTTTTTCATTGTTGTCTTTCTCTCTCTATACAGCTGTACGGTTTTGATGTGCTCATTGACTCCAACTTCAAACCCTGCTGTTAGAGACAAACCTTTCTCCTGCCCCGTCTTGGTTAGTGATGCAATTGTTTGATTATTTTATTTGTTGATTCAGGAGAATCCTACTGGAGACATTCCAGTTACCCTGTCATCTTAATAAAAACATGGCAGCTCACAAAAGCGAATAAACATCCTTTTGTTTATTAAAACTTAACAGTGAAAAATCTTATCTTCTGCAGGAGTTTAGTAATCTTGTCTCAGATGACACATTCTGCTCTATCTGTATTTTCCTTTATGTACGAAGATGATGCTTTTGACATTGTTTAAAAAAGACAGAAACTCTACTTGCTTAAAGTGATGCATGTTTGGATGTGAAGATAAAGGCCAAAGATATCAGACATGTGTTTACTTGTGGGTAAGTGCATGTTGAAACAATGACTGAATACAACCTATATTTTATTCCTCAGTTTTTAATAGCTGCTTGAATATTTAGAGGTTTCAAATAAATCCACCCTGACCATTAAGAGCTTCAGATACTTATAAAAAACTTTAACTAGAAGCATAATAAAAAAAATACTTTGTTGTGTTATGTGAAAAAAAACACACAAGTATCATTATTATGTTTTCAAATATTAGCCCTGAATTTGAGCTGATAGTATTGTTTAATATTCTCCTGCATTCCACAAGTTGAGGTTGTGCACACTGCCGAAAATATGCACGTATGCCTACAAACTTGGCTTCATTGTTGAAAGGAATAACCACAGACTTCATTAATATTAAATTACTTGATGATAAATTTGTCAACACAGGTTTTATTTATTCAGCCTAAGTGGATGGCACAGATGTTGCAAGAGATGAAAGACTCATTTCTTAGTCTGAAAAGGCTGAAATGTTAACCCAAGTGTCTCAAACCTGTCGCACAAATACAGGAAGATGCTATTAAAAACACAACTAAACATAAAATAATTTGTCTGATACAATGGACTTTGTCTTTATCATTGTTCACATCATACACCCAATGATGATTATAGCCTAGTGATGAACCATCTAAAGTGGCATTAAGCCATCTGTGGTCTCAATCTAATGATATTAAAGGAATGCCTATTGCATGCATGCGTGCACGAGGGCATATTTTTGTGCATCTTAGAGAGGGCCACGCTGTGGCAACCCTCCCCCCGGCTTATTAAATGAAAGAGTAGAATCATAAATTGCCAGTTATCTTTGGACTGAAACCTTCCTGCGGCTCTGGGGAAATGAGCAGTGGCATGTAAAACACTGCACATCTATGATGTACCAAACAAACTAAGTCCCTGTTCACTTGGGCTGCATCCCAGACCTGTAAATAATGACAGCATTCCACTAGCATTTGTTTTCAGCCGGCATGTAGCTGTCAGCTTCACGTCACCCGTGTTTGTAATAATTGCTGTGTTCAGGCAGGAGTGTGGCAGGAGCTTGAGTTTTGCCTGATGGCTCCTATGAGGGTGAACAAACAGCCTTAAGCTGGAAGCTGTCAGTGGTATTATGTGGCTACCACTTAGCCTTGGAGGACTTCATGAAAAGAGAAATATGAACATGATGTATTTAAATAGGTTTAAAGTTACAAAACACAAGTGATGTGTTTTTGTGAAAAAACCTATCACTTTTCTTGGTGAAAAAAGTTGTGATCCTACACAAATTGGTAGTCATCTGAAAATTCAGCTCTCTTAAACTGGCTAGCTTAGCTTAGCTTAGCTGTTCTCTGTGCCCAGAGGATGCTAGAGTTGATGCAATGTGTGAACTTTATGAAAAATAGTATAATATACCCCCTTTGTGGTTTTGATGTATTTTTACATTTGCTGTGTGTGTAAAGACAGAATCACCCTGGACAAGCACCCATCAGGCTCAGGTAGAAGACAAGAATGCGCTCCCAAACATCCACATGGAGCGATGCACTCATTCCCCCCTTCACTGTCAAACACATTTTTTCATTCCCTGGTTGCTTACAGTACATTCCTGCCACTGCCGTCGAGCCCTGTTGTAGTCTCATGGAAAATTCACTGTAATGCAAAACAACTGCTAATGTAATTACTGTGTTTGAGTGACATCAGTTACTAAGACTTACACTCTGTGCATTATTGTTTATCAGTTCTAATCAAATGACTAATGTTCTCTCTGAGCCTTGTTGGCTTAATGATGCCACAACAGCTAATGCACTTGGCTCCCCTACTTTACTACTGAACCAAGTTTGGACGCAGCAGAGCTTGAGGAAGATTACTAAACCAGACAGATTTCTGCTCCACCTTAAAATGTGTTAAGGAGCTTATTTAGATCAACAGTAACAGTCTTTCATTGCAGGTTGTAAAACACTGTTTTGTATGTTGTCTCCTTTGTGAAGGTTTTTGTGGTGCAATGTTTTCATCCAGAGAGGTTTTTACTGCATTCAGCACTCTGCTCAGTTTTGTTCTGACTCATATATATTTATCCTTGCTCCAGTGCAATTCACTGATTCCATTTATTTTACTGGAAAGAAAGTACTGCCTGCTTTTTGCTGATTTGATTGTGTGGCTTTACTATTTGTCATTCCGACAGACAGATGGCCTTTATTGATTTCTGATGCATTAATCCAAATAAAAACTTCATTACTTTAGTAAAGTGGCCACCATAAGCAAGTCCCTCGGATACTGCAATGCACCACTTTCAGAGAAGTCAGAAACTTTGCTGCACAGTTGCAGTGCTATATGGTTGTATCAGAGGCTGTAAAAGAACACGGGGCCTAAAGAAAGCCTGTCCTTTCCTTTCACCCTGATGAGGGACAAAAGTTAGGTTTTTTTTGTTGTGGGATTAAGTTGTGAGGTTTTGGCTGCTTATGTACACCCCCAGCCGTGTCAGGAAAATTAAACATTTACTGTAAATGACTAATTTTGCATGTGATCCTGAGGGGTTGTGCATCGCTATCTGGCCAACGTTCCAGACTGCATGCCAAAGCTGTCAGTCAGTAAGGCAGCCTTAAATGCCAATGCATTGCAAAAATGCTCTATTTCTGTCCCGGGGAAAAGAAAGAAAGGGGCGGTTCTGGTAGCCACTGGGGGTCGTTTGTACATTTTTCATTCATAAATGGAGATGAAATGTTCAAATGATACATGATTTATATATGGAAAGATGTTTATCTGTAAGTGTTAACTTCTTTTACAAGAATTCGGAGCTGCAAAATAAGTCATTTCTAATTAAGATAAATTTGTTTAAACAGTCAGAAATGCAAGTATTGTTGTGTCTTTTTTGTCTTTAAGCTACAGAAATCCTAACTAAACAGTATAAACAGGTATAAACAGTTGATCATAGTGTCCTCACAGTATGATCTAGTTATTAGTAACCTTATAAAATTATCTTTTTATATAAGACTTGTCTTGTTTTCTGTCTGAAAGTGTTGAAAAGAACAAGACAGGATGAGAAATGATGAAGCTTCTTGAGGATTTGACCTATTTCCGATACACGTGGACTTTATGAGTAATCTGATGTAAACTGATCACTTATCATATGTCTTTATTTTTACTCATTACTACAACTGCCTCCAGTTAAAATGGACATGAATGAATGGAACCATCTTAGAGCCAGAACATACAGCTCCTCCTGGCTGAAACTAAAAGGATGTTTAGTCTAATAAAGCAAAGAGAATTTCATGTTGGAGGAAATTATTAAAACATGTGTTATTTCTTAAAAATGATTCCACTGTGATTTTACTTTAAAATACCTTTCTGTAGAGAGAAAATCCATCTATGTTCCAACCATTTATATACGAGGCTCAGCTGCGTGATCAGACCCACGGCAAGGATTTTGTTACATTTTTGAAGAAATATTACCACATTTAATAGCAACTGCTTTCATAGCAGATCCATCAGAGGCCTAATCTTAACACATTAGCCACAAATATAGAGGTTAAGACTTGTTTTACATGTCTGTCTTTTCTACATTTCCTATTATCTGTTTCTTCTCTCAGTGGATATCTGAAGTCCAGGGTGTTGATGAGCCTCATGCTGCAAACAGACATTTCCACGGAAGGTAAGCATTTCCATTGTGGTTGGGAATGAGGAATAACAGTCTCCAACAGTTTGAGGACAAGCCTGGATTTTATGGTTGTGTTTGTTTGATCTTATAAATGGGATAGGTGAGGGGAACAGCTGAAAAGATGAGGCACAATCAACTTTTCCAGCATGGAATCAGTGTCTGTGTGGCTTCGTGCTGTTGATCTGGTAGCAGGAGAGGAAAAAATGGTAAAAAAAAAAAAATTAAACAGACCGTTTTATAGAACCACATCTTTGTTATTATAATACATAAACATTTAGATTATTTGATCTTATACAACTAAACTTTTCCACATTTTTCCATACGTTTTAGGTATCAAAGTTAGGAGATTGCTGTTGCTGTGAGACCTTTATTGCTATTATTATCATTATTACCGGTATTATTACTCTGTTCCTTTGGATGTTTGACCCTACTTTGCTAATATTTTCGGAACTGGCTTGCAAATTTCAGCATCTCCCTGCTTTGCAATTGTTGTTTATATGCATATAAATCATGATTGCTGCAGTTATTATCTCTGTGTTGGCTCATCTGGCTCTGTCTATTAGGAATGTGAATGGGAATGTGCAGCTGCAGGTGGACACAGTCCACAGTTGTCACACTGTTCAGATGTGAGGAAGCTGCTGTCTCTGGAGGCAAATAGAGACAGGCCAGTACCACCTGACTCAGTGAGCTGCTTCAAGGACGGAAACAAGTAGACTAAATGTATGATGATAGAACGTAGTGCATGTATCTGGTAGGAGAACAATACATTGATGCATTTTTTGTTCTAATAAACAACTTGTGTTATTAAAAGGTTGATCATATATCATTCTGAACAAGTTCATTTCTTTACAGCAACAATAAAAAGCTCATTTTTAATGGTGTTTTATATGAAATACCCTTGATATAACTGACATTTGTCTTTCCTTGCTCTGGTGCATAACCCCGGAAAAGAATCCAAGGCCTCCCTGAATGAAAATGGCCGTCAGATGGAATAGGAGTGAGCCCTGGAGACAAGAGACAGGGTGAAACAACTTCTGGGACCTTTTTTTTCCCACAGGGCTTTGGTAACAGAACAAAGAAAACAAGTGGCCACACCACTGGAGCACAGCCACAATGGGGCTTTGTCTGGTTCAGAGGCAGCCATGCTCATATGCCAGGTCCACAGTCAACCTGTTCAACATCCTTCAGCAGGAGTGGGACCTCAGGTCAGTCTGTGTTCCGTTGACTGCTTGCATCTTTCTCTCTTAGTGTATTTCCATATTTCCCACATTTCTAGTCTTCCCCATTTCCTTAAAATACTTATGAAGTTGCTAGAGAGGGTGTGTAGGACTTCTTTTGATTCTTACATCAGTAGTTTATATGTTCTCCTTGTGCGACGACATTGAAACTGAGGACAGGAGTGTCTGTAGCTCAGGAGGATGAACAATCACCTGAACCACAAGTGGTCCCCGGTGTGCCTATTGAGGTATGAATGGGTGAATCCATTGTGTAGTGTCTGGACGTAGTTTTAGAAGGGGGACAGAGGGGACATGTCCCCTGCACTTTTTACTGTCCAAAAACAATATTTTGCCAGAGAAAACAGTTTCAGGCACTAGGACCCAGCGGAAAACAGTCGCACAAGCTGAAGCCCATTCTTCACTGCATTTCATTGGTTCTGCTGTTTCTTTGATGATTGCTATCCCCGCTGTCACTCCATCTTACCTGCAATTTAAGGTAGAAGTCACATGGTTCATGAAGCTGCCAATACTAGGAGAGGAACATCCGGGCATTTGCCAAATTCAGGTGACGTGTCTCCATAGCAACGGACGCCAAAAGGTACAAACATTTGGCCGCCATACAAGGAAAGCACTGAAACGTTCTCCAAGAAAACCGTAAAAATGCATAAATGTTGCTGTGTTGTGCTTTGACACAACAGTACACGTAAGAAAAGAGATTTAAGTTTTTATAAGATTCCTTTTGAGGAAACAGAACCAGAACCAAGACATCCAAAAATCACGCGTAGCAGCACAAACAGTTCCAGTGAACCCAAGTCCGATTATACATACTCCATCAAAGGCAAGTCATTACTTTATATTGTACTTTAGTTTTATAACGTAAAACCTTTACAACTTTTCATCAAATGACACAATAGTATAAAGAAATAATATAGCCTATACAATAGGTATTGTGAATTCCAGTTGCTTTGTGTGGCAGAGGAGAAGCCATTTTGGTTTTCCGTGTTTATTTAGTCAAATTTAATGAAGACATTTTGTTTTTATGTTCATTTATCACATTGTTGGATCCCGTTTTGTGGCTGAACACTGTTTTCACCCAACAAAAGAAATTATAGGCCTCTAAGGATCTAAAATCCCTCATCTGTGTCTTTTTACATTTACACTTGTAATTATCTTCGCCAAGCAGAGGTTATGTTTTCGCCGGCGTTTGTTTGTCTGTTAGCAACGTTACTCAAAAAGTTATGGATGGATTTCTAAGAAATTTTCAGGATATGTTGGGAGTGTCACTGGAAACAAATAGTAAACCTTTGATGGAGATCAGGAAAAGATCCTGGATTCTGGATTACATTGAAATGTTCAGTAACATTATGTTGCTGCTTTGTGGAGGGCTGCGCTCTCACAGTGCTTTTCTAGTTAAAAAAAAAAGGGTATTTGTCAAAAAAAATGGAAATACTATACAGAAAAATGTGTACTAGTGGTTTCATTAGATATATTTATGGTCTTACCTGTGCTTTTCACTTTTCTTTTTTTTTTTTTTTTTTTGCGTGTCTTTTCCAGCCCCAAAGCAGTCAGAACGAGGGTCTGGCTGCTCTTCTGTGCTGAACAAATTTGCTTTGTCAAAAAGATCTTCCT
>JBAMIG010000021.1:8770583-8782953 GCA_037177335.1 Kiunga ballochi | reverse complement strand
AAAGACAGACACCACAAAAGGAGAAACCATAATCCAACCAGATACCATTCCATCTGCTACACCTGTATATAAAACAATGGATATCTCCTGGGATCGTGCAGAGTTAGAGATCAGCAACTGCCAAGAGCGCTAGAAGTAAACAAGCGTCATATCTGAATAAACAAGAGTATTAAAAGCAGAAACTCACATGCTGATCGATACAATGAAGTGTACCAAGAGAGAAAACTAAATCAGAGTATACACACATAAGGAAATATGGCTCTTCATGAATAAATCTAAAAAAGACGTGCATGCAGAACGTACGGGGTGAAAGGTGCTCACAGAAAGGTCATCATGCTAAGACGACCCCCACTACCCAAAAAAACCCAGCATCTGCCCAGGAGGCGGCAAAGGGAGGCCCCAGCCAGAGTGGCCCACAGTCAGGGGGAACGGGCCCCATCGGGCCCAGGCTGGGAATCGGCAACCCCTCAGGGCAGGGAGAGCACCGGCCCAGGGCCCCGAGCGCCCGAAGGAGACACCCTCTTGACTGCTCTCTTGTGATGCTTTTAAATATGGCCTTGAAAATATAATTTCAGAAGGAATTACAGTAACAAGTCTGACTTTGCAGAAATTTCTCAGTGTTTGCTGGGATTGTAGACAAAGCCAGGAAATTATAATCCAGCATATCCCCGCTTTTGATTCTTTATTACAACTACAATTTTCTGACAGCACATACAGCAGGTTATCTCGGGCCATAATGACAGTTTATCAATTGATTTCTGATAATGTGCCAACAGCTGTTATCTCAGATGATACAGGCTTGTTTTTTTTGTCTCTTTTTCTGAGCATATGACAGAAGAGGGATCAAGTCCAACTTTCCATTCTCTGTTGTCCAACTCAAATAATCCCCACAAACCCCTTTATTTATTTATTTTTCATCTAATTTGGATTTGTATTACACACAACAACCAACAGTATTTACAACTAAAAGTGAAAGAAAGCAAACAAAACATTGTGGCTACACAGCTTACAGACAGATGAAGCTCTGAATCCTCGAGGATCCCAGACGAGACACGTCTCACAAAACAAGAGGAAAAAAATGAAAATACTCAATATAAATAGCAAAACTAATTCTTCACCACTGTGTGTGAGCCCAGAAACACCTCTTCTTATTCTACGTTGCCTTTTAGTCAAATAATTGAATCAATAGATGCTCTCACTCTTTATTTACACCAACAGTTCTGCCCTTTCTGTCTCAAAGAAATCCTGCTAAGACCAGTAACCACAGAGCAGGAGTCTAAGCAGTTGCCGAACCACTCCAGCACATCAGAACCTCCACATCTATAAGTCCACTTCTGAAAAACTTGGTACATTAAAACAAAAATAAAATCATGTCTCACAAACCAATGCTTTAATCCCAATGGTATCAAAACAACGTAGATGTTGAATATAATCTTCAGGTCTGCTGAGCTAGCTCGGTGTACCAATGGGCTCTCTTAAAAATCACTGCATAGACTCTGAGACACTTCCAGAAACCACTACCACAGTTCACTGTGCAACCCCTGACTGTTAGATAAAGCTCTCTGATGCAGAGAAGAAGTCATGTGTGAACATAATCCAAACACTGCTGTGTCTCTGGGCCACCACTCACTAAAAGTGGCAAAATGGAAAATTCATCTTGGAAATCTTATAGGGACTGCGAGAAGAACAATTGTTATAAACAAAGAGTTTTAAACCTGCATCTCTGATGATATGAGATAGTAGTCCTATGACGTGAGAAGCATCCACATTTATAAAGGCTCCATAAATGCTAAAAAGCACACAGGTTTTTTATGCTCCCATCCAGGCTTCGTGTCTTTCAGGAAAGCTTAACTATATTGTACTGCATCTGTCACAACAACCTCCCAGAAGAAGAGTTTGGGTACTAAACTAGCATGTCTTGTTTAATGTTAGGATTTCATAACCCAAAACTGATGTTACTGAAGTACTTTGGGATGAGAATCAGCACATCCAAATATGAGACAATGGCTCTCAGGTGGGTTTGGGAATGAGGTCCTGCTACTAGTGAAGGAATTCAAGTATCTCTGTCTTTTTCACAGGTGAGGGAATGATGAAGCAAGAAAAGACATACATAATGGCCACATTAAGTGAGTCTGATTAGAAAGTTAGCTGTATCAGCACACGTTATCACTATCATCATCATCATTGCTGATCTTAAATGCTTCAGGAAAATTCGTGTTGACCTACTAACCTCAACCATTTCAGATTTAGAAATTTGGTGAAGAAACTGGACCCTGATTTTAAATAAATAAATAAAACAGGGAACTTAAGGAAGCAACATTATGAATGAATAATGCAAGATAGTAATGAATAAAAATGGATTTCGTAAATATGTTATTCATCTGCACAAAAGCTGGTGATTCACTTCCTTAAGCAGGACATGAGAATAGTCAGAAATCACTCTGAGACCACATGCACATCCTGTCCCACCCATGAGGCAAAGCTTGATCTACTGTTACCTAAAGATTGATCGTCACAGAATTAAGTTTTACATGTATATCACAGCTTTGATCATGAAGTAAAGCACAATAAGCTTCCTCGTAAAATCAAGAAGAATCGCTATCTTTTTCCTGCCATTTGAACAGATGATGGAAAAACAGAAGGACAGAGAAGAAAGGAGTGTCTTAACCTCAGTGTAGTTATTGAATACTCCTGGTCATTCACTGCTTAGTTATGTAACTAATGCTACAGACTGGAAAGCGGTCTCACTCTGATTTACACATTCATCACCTTTTTTTTCCCTTTTAATTCACAATGAAAAAGATCTGGAGGAAGTACTGACAGTCTATACACAGAAAAATAAAGTATCTCCATAGGAACTAGTCAGAGGTGCTAAGAAAGACATTTGTGACATTTTCCCAGAAGATTCAGGCAAGTACATTTTCCAAATGTAAAATTTTTTCTCAACATGTCTGGTTTGTGTTTAATTTTTGATCATTCAAGTACAGTAAACGAGACTTGTTTATATTTTAAACCCAAAAGAGAGAAGCGAACAAAATCTGAGTCATATGAGGTGAAGAGCAGGTCAGCTTCAAATGATTAGACCTCATTGTGGGAAAACAAATGTGTGTTAGAACTGAGGAATGGCTGATGATAACAGAGCTCTGGCTTCTTTCCCCCTTTGAACAGCTCTGCCTGTGGCCAGAGGATTCCAGCTCTTCAGAGTCTTTGCCATTCACAGGGAATTTCAGCAATGAACTAGACACTGAGCTCATCGAGAGCTGTCTGAGCTGGCTGCAGACCAGCAGGCAGAGGTTACAACAGGTAACACTCAGCATGATGTATTGTACTGTATTGCCTACAGTCTCCTAACATTAGACACACATGCAACTGCAGAAATGCATTACTTCTTCAGGAGCCTCTCTTGCTCCCGTTCTCACATCCGGCTTCGGAGCAACCTCCTCCATCCCAAGCACCATTTACAGCCAGAAGCTTTTTAACCCACATCTGCAGGATATGATAATCTTATTGATCTAGAGACCACCAGTCACCTTTTTCTTTTATGTCTGCGATCAGGGGGTGCATTTCAAATAAACGCAAGTCAAACTTGATGGGTTTGTGCTCTCTGCATACTGATGCCCCATGGAACCAGCAAGCTGTCACCTCTGCCCTCCAAAGGTGGGCTGATAAGCAGTTATGCAAGCTATAGTCACATTAACCTGCAGTCGCACCTTATAAGTTAATTATGGTTTAAAACTCCACAGCTTAATCTATTTTGTGTTGGAATATCTACTGACTTATTGAGGCACTGTAGGCTGATCTGTGTAATGTTTCATGTAAGAAGAATCCTTCCTTGCAAACAGCAGGCTCTCACTGTGAGGTCTTTGATTTTTCTCCTTGCTGATGCGTAAACCTGGCTCAGACCTCATGCGGATGAGCGGCACCTCGCTGTTTTTTCTTTGAGCAGACCTGTTGGAGCCGGAGGGTCTGCTGCCTCGTACTGCGCACCTTCAGCCCTGTGCTCGCCTGCAGTTTGTGGGCAGGGGCTGCTGTGGGGGCGGGTCTGGCACTGCAGTTTGAAGCTGGCTGGCCTAAACAGTGGTGAGCCGCATCAAGCCCCAGCTCTGTGTGAGGTCTCATTATCAGATGCACCATTGAGGGGGGGTTCTGTTGATATTTAACAGGCAGCCACTTTTTTGTGGTAAGTGATGCTTATAAATAGAGGAATGTGGCAAACTGGCACTGAGCAGGGGAGTGGCTGCTTGGCTGGCTCTATCACCACCTTGTCCTATGTTCCCCAATGTTTGCCTTCAACTTTGAGAACCCCGAAACCTTTCCTCCCTCTTCTTCCTCCTCTGTTTCACTGGATTTACCCCCCTTTTTCTCTGTCAGAGTTTTCGTGATGGCACCAGACCACACAGACTGCAGTTTTTACGGCTTCCTTCTGACTGTACATTATTCTGTCTATCTGAAAAGTGTTTGCTGTATTTCTCCAGGGCAGTTAATCCAGAACATTGCGGCAGCTTTGTCAAAAAGTTCAGTGTTTGGCACTTAAAGCCTCAGAGAACGTTTAGGTTTTTTATGGCTCTGATTTTAGGTCATTAAATCACTTGCAAGGCTAAATGGAGAACTTTGTAAACAAGAACAACACTCGGGTGCTCGGTTGACCTCAGGGTTTAAGTAACTACACAGACTCAGGCCATATAAACAATAAAGAAGACAAACTGAGTTAAAGCAGATATGATTTCTATAACCATCACTGTGTGGTGATGCAAGGATATTACAATGAATCTGTCCAGTATGTAAGCATGTTTCTCTAAAGAGTTTTAAAACAGCCTTGAAACCCATTTATATGTCAAAACATCTGAACATTTGAAGAATGATTGTAGCTGTGATCAGCATCAGAAGATTTTTTAGGATACATGCATTATTCCCATCCTATTCACCATTTCAGACTAAGCACTTTTTTTTAGAATTTGATCTTCCTTAACATTTAATATAAAGTTGTAGCCTTCCAACAACTTACAGACTTTTTTTTTTTTACATTGTAAATGGCTTGGCAGCTCTACAATTTTCCCACAGGACATGTAGCACACAGGAGGAAATAAAGTAAATAAAATACCACAGCAGTATGATTAATTTTTCCCATTTGATTTCACGCCACAGAATTCTCAGGAGAGTACCGAGCAGCACTTAGGTGCATTTGCAGCAGAAATGCTAATGTTGTTTCAAGCACATTTGACCTGAGGAGTCATGATAACTGATTTTGCTAAGGAGGAGGGGGAGTCGACAGCAGGATTTAGTGTTAAACAGAGACTAGCTGTGTGTCATGAGCCCGTGTGTACATTTCACAGAGATATAAGAGACAGAGGTGGTAATGGAGGGGGAGATGTTTATAAAGTTTAGCTGAGGTGACTTAGCAAAGATTAAATTGCTGAGTCTTTGCTAAATGTGATTAAATACAAATAACTATATTTGTATTACTAAAATAAAAAACAAAACAAAACAACTGATTTTATGTTTTAATTTTGCATTGAAATTCTTATTTAAAGCTGAAAATGTCTCAGTATTTTGCCCAGTCATGATAACAAGACAGGAACTGCAAAGATCAATGCCATATTCTAAATATTACACACGCAAAAGCAGTTTGTTGCCTTGTTTTGTCAGCCAACAAAGAAGAGCATCAATGAATATACTTTCTGAGGGAGGTTGATGAATCATCATTACTAGTAGCTGCTTTTACTGAACTCCTGCTTTTCAGATCTAAAATGCAATCTGAAGATTTCCGTCGTGCAAAGATTATATTGCTCTTAAACAATGGTTGCATTTGCTTTTTATGTGCATTTTTCAGGACAAACTAGACTCATCCAGCTTTCCTTTTCAACTTAATCACAGCATAATCCAAACCGGTGCTGTTCAAAAGTTATAGATAAGGAGAAAAGCAACTAATTTTTCCCATCAAATATCTACAAGTACACAAAGGCTCCATACAGTTTGTAACACATTAAAGTACTTGTGTGGCATTTATTGGCTCCAATTTGCAGAAAGAGGCAGGGTTCACGGGAGCGGTGAGTTCAAGAGGACATGGCTAATGCTAATGAGAGTTAGAATATGTGTGTAGTTGACTGCTCTAAGTTATTTGGCCGCAGGGTGTATCAGCCTGTTCAGTAAACAACCTCATCACAGGCCTGATTTCTGTCTGAACGGTAAACAGAACATGGTTCAGTGGAAGGGCCTGGGCTCCGAGCTCCATTTAAATCCTGTTTGGTTTGGAGATAAGGTGAAGAGTACAGAGGGAAAAATAAAGGAAAGAGGTGAAACAGAGCTCAACTTCCAGCTATTCCCCACACTTATTTTATGACTTTATTACTGCAACATCTGTACAAATTACACAAGAACAGCAAAGCTTTGTGATCAGTTCATTGTTTGTGTAAAGCACGCTTTTACAGTCACCGAATGGCTCTTAGCTTTTGTTTAAAGTGGAAGAATAAAAGACAGAGTTGAACTTAAGCACAGGCAGGTTTAGCAGTGGGTCTGCTGGTATGATACAGTGCTGACGTGTTACATTCAGTCATCTTTCCTGACTCTACCTGGCAAGCAAACAGTTAAGGGGCAGGGGTACAGCGTATGTGTTGTATAGAACAGTGAGTCGGTTAGGTGGTGTGTTTGCTCCTATGTGTGTGTGTGTGTGTGTGTGTCTTCCTGGCAGTTGCTGTGTTTACCCTCTGCATGTGGAATTCCTGAGCCCCCTCACACTCTCCTCTGTCCTGCATTTTTGTGGTCGACCAGTGTGACAGGGGAGAGTGTGGGAAAAACGGAAGCTTCAGGACCAAAAATGCACTGATGGAAACAATAAAAAGAAAGAATAGAAAGATGGGAAAAGAAGGAATGACAGAGTGAATGTCAACTATGACCAGAAGAAAGGAAATGATTGCAGAAAATGGAAGGGGTAATAAATTGCTTCCCCATTTTTCCAGTGCTCGTTTTAGGGGCAACTCAATACCTCTGTTATTGAGGCACATCTGAAATCTATCCCTGTCTCGACCCAAGCCCCTCCAACTTATAATAGAATCACTGTGCTGGGTGTGTTCGAACAGTTCAAGGTTACACAGCCCTCCAAACACCTTCCTCTCGCCAGCAACTGTAAAGCTATTGTTTGCTATAAATCTACCACGACTGACTTTGCCAAGTTTTTCTCTGCTGATAATCATTGACAGTTGAATATGTTCCTTAGTATAACTTTTGGTCATGTTTAGACTGAAAAGATGTGTCCTGACATCAAAATCTTAAGTTTATGTTTCTTTTACAGTGTCAACTGTTGTCCAGTGATTGGCCCAAGTAACGAATGCTCTCCTCTTCATACCTCTGGGTTTAAGTTCTGCTTCCACCCTGTACAGTCGCTTGAAGCAAACATTCAGCTTGCTGGTATCATACTCAGCAGGGCAGGGCTCTCTATGCTCTATCAACATACCATGACTGCCAACTTGAGTGGCTGCAAGAACTAAAGTGGTATGACTTCAATGAGGGCTTTGAAAGCAGCAATTTGTAACACAAATAAATGAGTCTGTTTGGTATTTTGTTTGTAGGATTTGGTTAGTCGCAGCTGTATCTACGGAAACCCGGACTGTCGTGTGGCCTTACTAATAGGGTGACAATTACAGCAGCACCATTAATGTCAGCCTCGCTGCTGCTTTCACTCCCTATTAATCAGGCACAGCAGTAGTTGTTTTCACAGAATGCTGTATACACGCAGAAGCTGTCAAACCTGTGTTTATGGTTAAATTTTATCCCCCTTTGGTCAGTCTGAGTCGCATTAAGACAAAACTAACTACCTGATTGCACAAAAAAAGTGAAGCCGCACATAAGCTATGTATACACACGAGCTTCGGCTCTGTGTGAACAGTGTGAAATGTTCAACTTTGGGCTTATGTGTCATCTGCACATACTGCACATTGAGAATCAGTTCTCACCTGCAGTGTTTCTGGCTGCTGTTTGACTCTCGAAGTGACAGAGTGAGAGACTGTTGACAAAGAAAGTGATGTGAAGAACCCAGAGGTCAAGTTTTTTTCCCCTCCCCTCCTCTCAATATGAAAGGGGCTGCTTCCTGTCGAGGTATGCCACGCTTAAAGTGGGCCAGTGCTATTTGGGGTTGTGTAATGGTATGAAAGAACAACTGTGCAGCCCCTTACAAGGAGGCAGTGTGTACCCTCATTACCTTATTAATGCTCCTTTGGCAAGCCGCTGTTCTGGGGCGAGAGGTTAATGCCGGCTAAGCTTTATTTATTGTTCCCTCTAAAAATGCTTAACAGCTTTAATGTCTAATGTTACAGACATGTCTGCTCCTGCTTTATGCTTCAGTGGGTCTTATAATGGTTTTCTCTGTGAAAACAACTTATACGAGGTCTGATTATGTAAAAAGAGTTATTCAATTCCTTTTCTACAAGCTTCAGACGTCTATGTAGACCCCTGTAACATGAAGCTGCATTCAGTATTCAACTTGTACACAGATTTTACTAGTAAATTGTCTCCTTTTCTGACTATAACCTCTGCACACAGCTGAACATAGCCAGTAATCTTCACTGCACTTTAGACATTGTGATAATCACATCACCCACGACAAGGGGCAGGAATTTCTCCCCTTCTTGTCACAATAGCTCTGGAGAGGCACTCAGTAAACACTTAGCTTCACAAGCCTCCAATGACCGGACACAAAGAGCAACTATTTGAATGTAACTTCTCTCTGCTCATTTTGGCTCATCAGACACTCTGTGAACAAACACCCGCTCAGACTATCATCTGCTGTCAGAAACATGCCCTTTATTGTTTATTTTTGTCTTTAACTCAACATATAACATAGACAGGACTATAGAGATAAGCAGGATCGTTGAGGTCTGCGAAATCTATCAGAGAATAATCATTTTCAGTTCTTGCTTACACTTATACTGTGTCTGATTAACAGGCAGATGTCTACTGAGAATCCAGCCAGTGGATCCATATCAAGTGGCCAGCGAGAGGTCAATGAGGCCATCTGTGATAAAACAGGTGGGCTTGATGTTGCTGTTCTACATGTGCTTCACACTGTGCTACAGACCCCAGGCAGGGGGGAAGTTATGCCTTCTCTACGGCAGTGTCAGTGATTACAGCCAGGCATAGTGGACATTCCCCATGGAGGACTGATAAACAGCACTAGATATTTTTACCCATCTCCGACTTGCACAGTTGCACACTGTTAAAAATAACAACATAGTCATAATAATTAGTATCTGCGCATTAATTACAGCCTGGTTATAACAGTAAAATTTTATTTGGTTGTTGGTTCACTGTAATGCACAAGAACAGCATTTAAGATAAACACTGAAGAGTTAACCATGCTGAAAAAAGTTACGGTTTAACTAGAGTTTGAAGAAATCTTGGTATGCAAAGGAACAAAGTTTTAGCTGATGTTAAATGGACAGAATAATTTTTGGCAGCAATGCAGTCAAAACAGTTATGGAGTAAAAATCTCTGCCTGGGCTCAGGAGCACTTTTGAAAAAGATTTGTCACTGCTAAAGCAAATGCATGTTAAATCTTGTTCAAGAAAGACTGAAGTGAATATGGACAGCTGTATTATGGTGTGACTCATCTAAAATGTAAATTCTCATTGGAAATCTCCTGTGTCCCCTGGGCCACTGAGTAGTGAGGCCATCAATTTTTAATGCATAAGCCAAAAACATGCATTTGTGATGCCACTTTGTACTATATGCAATATTGTACATTAGTTTGCAGCATAAATAACTTGTATATCTGTGAAGACACCAACATAGAAGAACTGAAAAAGACCTGTTTGTGTCATTAAGATTTTACCAAACCACGTTTTGTACATATTACAGCTACACTACATGTTTCCGTAGTTAAGCAGCCAGGCTGATACATGACCCAGATCTTTCACCTGCTGAAAAGTGTATATATATTATACAAATTTATACTTGCACAGATTAAATTTTTTTTTCAGACTTTTAAAACTTTATTCCAAGTTTTCACTTATCAAACACTTTTAAGGTTTCTAGGCAATTACTTTCTGTTTAAAGATTATGGCAGATCTTTACTTCCATATAGGTTCACATCTCCCAAACACTTGATGAATTCAAGCTAGTGGAGATCTCTACCAGGTACTAGTGTGTTTTTCAGCTAAGTGTTAAACTTTTTCACGTCTTATGCCAGAGAGAAATTGCAATGTTGTTCCCAGAACCTAGTATTATATTGATAGTTGGATGGATGAGAATCCTACAGAGCTGATGTTAACTGAGTGATAAATGTTTGATAAAAAACTTTTTACTTTAAATTATTGAGCAGATATTTAAAAAAAGAAAAATCCCATATTTCTTTTAAATTATCAGAAAATCATTACATTCTGCATGAATTTACTTGTTTTTAGTGTCTAAAGCTATCCAGTAAGAAGTGTATGTACAAAAACTCAACCACCATTAAAGTAATTTTCTGTTGGATTGTATATTCTGTATGTTATCAGTGGCTTAAAGTCTAATTACAACTAAAGGGTAAATAGGCATAAAAGTGAGGACATCCTGTATTTGTTCATAATGAGATCCAGTAATGGGAACAATTTGGGCATTCCCATCTGTTGACCATTCCCTTGCATCTGCAAATTACTGTCCAGTCGCCAAAGGCTGTGCTGAAGAAATCATACCTCTCACAAGACAGATGCAACTTTGTGGGCTCAAACTCTTACAAATTCCCTGACATCCTATTTTCATAGCTTTTTCCACCTGAAAAAGTGTTGATCTTTTTGCAATAACTGCTATTAAGCAGTTTGCATTTTTTCAAAATCTGCTTCCTTGTCTGATTGTCGTTTTTTCTCTGGAAGCTGCTATATAAAAGCTTTAACACATTCCTTACATCATGTAACTGTCTTTCTCGAGATGTACAGAGACCAATACACTGGTAAAAAACAGTAATTGTGCAAAAACGTAAAACAAAAATTGTGCCGCTGTGGTGTTCTCTCTCTTCACTTTGCCCACAAAGTATAAAACCTGGCTTTGGTTAAAAAACATATAAACTCATCAATTACTGTAACCGGATCCTTTGGGAGCAGCTCCTGAATTTCATGAATGCTTTTTTTCCATCGTTCAGGGTGGACAGAATGGAGGACATACCTCACTCTAAACTAACTACCCCCCCCCCTCCCCCCCCCAACACACCCAGATATATATTTATATATACACACTTCCACACACATGTGTGTGTCTGTGTGGTGTGTGTGTATCCTTCACTGAGTTGGAGGGGTGTTGTTAGAAGGGGCACAGCCTTTGCAGAGCAGAGGAGTGCATCAGGTCGTTCTGCCTGCTCAGTGTACTTTTGTAGCGAGATGACTGAACTCCCCTGATTGACTCTGACAGGCAGTTAGAGCGAGTCAAAATGGAGAACATTCTCTATGATCAGCTGTCACCCATCATTAATCACATGCTCCCTTTATCTCCCTCCTGTGCACTCTCTTAATCTCTTCCTCTCATTATTCTTATAGCTCTCCCTCTATCCTCTAAAAACTTCTCCTCCCGCTTTCGTTCCAAGCCTCTGTCATCTCTCCTGCTTCTTCTGCACTGATTTTTGACTTTACATGAGGGAAGGGCTCTGATGAGGACCTACCAAAGCTTACAAAGCTAGAATATATCCTCCATATGTGTTTTACAGTGTTTCACTTGAGATTTCCTTGATGTTCCCACGGCTCCACAGTTGGTGACTGTGGAGATTTATTGCTCGTGCCTGAGATAGAAATGAATGCAGCACTTGTGCTGCTTTAATGGGAGTACGATCATGTCAGGCTATTCACTGAGGCCTTTTTCTATCAAAATAAGAATGTGAGGAGTATTGTTGGAAAAGGAGGGTATTTCCTGGCTTACATCCCCTTTTCAGATGTATTGTGCAACTTACTGTATATTTAATTTATCCCCGAAAAAACCTCCTTAAACAGTTCATCAATGGGTCATTATTGGGATATTGCACCATAGTGATCAGTAACTGATACATTAAATGTTTTTGACTTTTATTGTGACTTTTCTGTCAATGTCATATGTTTCCTCTGCTTTATCTGGTGTCATTTGGAGTGTCCCTTTATCTTTGCTGAGCTGAAGGAAGCCATTTTTGTAATGTCATTGGATGGGAAGTTGGGCCACGTTTCTTTTGTTTTCCTGCTTAGCCAAGCCCCAAAGTGCAAGAGAGCACCAGAACAAACTGTTTGCAGGGAAGGAATGAAGGAATGAAAGTGAATACTGTTGGGAAGTACACACAGGGCAGCTCTAATTGTACTTGAAATGTCTTTTCTTTTTTTTTTTTTTTAACGTGTCTTGTCCAGCATCAAAGCAGCCAGAATGGTGGTCTGGCTGCTGTACTGTGCTG
>JBAMIG010000021.1:8731697-8770483 GCA_037177335.1 Kiunga ballochi | reverse complement strand
CCTTTCCCCTCGTACCCCCTCCCCCCTCTGCCTTGACACCCACCCCCTTTGGGGGGGGGGGGGGGGGGGGGGGGGCACTATTTGAGAAGCACTGGATTAGACGGACACAAACCCGGAAGTCACTTCTGACGGACTTATGCAAGCTCTATCAGGTCAGAATACACGTCTCACTCGACATGAGCAAATGTTAAAGACTTTGGATTAAAATTGCCACACTATCCTCTCACAGCTCACCCAGCTTACTTCACATGTTTCTGGTTTGACCCACTCGTACAGCCCCAGTAGCTGGTTCCACTCTTCCACCGGATCCAGTACACCTTAAAGGGAAACTCGCATCCCTGACCCCAGGCCTTACGCTAGGGATTTGGGTGAATGTAGAAGGTTTCTACTACAATGCTTTATCATTTTTTACCAAAAATCACTCAACAGATGGAGCCAAGATCTCCTATGTCATTGGATTGTTGGAGGGTAAGGCATTGGCCCGGGCAGAGGCAGCTTACAAGCAGCAGGGCTTCAGGCAGTTACCCAATTCCTCTTTCATTGCTGAAATGAGAAGTTTTTGACCATCCAGTGAGGGGCAGAGATTCAGTATCTCAACTACTCTGTCTCCGGCAGGGAAATGACAGTGTCACTGACTTTGCCATCAATTTCAGGCTGGAATGATGAGGCACTCCGAGACATCTTCTCCAACAGTCTGAGCAGTCGGGTCAAGGATTGAGTTGGCAACACTGGATACACCAAACACTTTGGACGAACTGGTTTCCCTTGCCATAAGAGTGGATAACCGGTTACGGGAGAGGGATCGGCTGCATTGATCTCAACCTAATCCCTCCAATCGGTTTACAGGAGCAGGTGATATTCCTCGTCATGCCTTCCTGCCAGAAGAGCCCATGCAGCTGGGCAGAGCGCACTTATCTTCAGAAGAACAACTGCGGAGAAGCGAGTGGAAGACATCAGATGTCTTCCTGCCCAAACCGGTTAAAAGGCCAAGGTCATCAGTAGTGGTGGGAGTACTGACAACGCCATCCACAGAAGTAACTCCCCACACTAAGACTGATTCCTGCTACCATCTTCACTGACAATGTTGAACTGACAACTGACACCGTTACCCACTAGCCGGCTTTATAATATTTCCCGACCTGAAACGGAGGCCATGGAGAGGTACATTACTGGCTCTCTCACTACTGGTCTTATTAGGGCCGCTTCTTCACCCCTAGGGGGTGGCTGCCTCTTTATCCCAAAAAGGATGGCTCACTCAAGCCATGCGTCAACTATAGTGGTTTAAACGCCATCACGGTAAAGAATAAATATCCCTTGCCTCTCATTGATTCTGTCTTCAATTCACTTCGGGGTTCACCTTTGTAACACCTATCATTTAGTCAAGATAAAAGAGGGAGATGAATGGAAGACAGCATTTAGGACCCCACTAGGTCACTTTGAATATCTGGTAATGGCTTTCGTCATGTTAACGCCCCAGCAATTTTTCAGGCCATGGTCAACGATGTTCTGAGGGATTGTATCAACCACTTTATATTTGTTTATCTGGACGACATCCTCATCTTCTCCCAGAATCTTACAGAGCACATCAGTCATGTTCGACAGGTCCTCCAGAAACCTCTGGAGAGTCACTTGTTAAGGCAGAGAAGTGCGACTTTAATAGGACTAAGATATTCGTTCTTGGATACATCTTCAAGGACGGACCCTGAGACCATTGTGGATTGACTAATTCCAACCTCAGTGAAGCAACTGCAACGCTTCTTGGGCTTCGCCAACTTCTTCTGCCGTTTCATACAAAACTACAGTCGGATAGCAGGCCCCCATTACTTGTCTTACTTCTCCACGCAGTTCCATTTACCTGGTCTGTGGAAGCAGATCAGACCTTTCTCAAGCAGAAAAACCTGTTTACCTCTGCTCCTGTTCTCCACTAAGATCTGGATCGTCAATTTGTCATAGAGGTGGATGCATCTAGCACGGGGTTGGAGCCGTGTTGTCTCGGCAATCCTTCACGACTAACAACTACCTGTGCCTACTTTTCCTGACGACTCTCTCCCATAGAATGTAAATATCACGTTGGGGATTGTGAGCTCTTTGCCATCAAGCTGGCTCTTGAACAGTGGCGACACTGGTTGGAGGGTTTCAAGGTCCCATTCCTCATCTGGACCGATCACAGGAACCTAGAGTATCTGCAGACGGCCAAACAATTTAACCCCCGACAAGATCGCCAGTCGCTATTCTTTAACCTATTCCACTTTACACTATCTTAAAGGCCTGGGTCCAAGAACCAGAAACCGGATTCCATCTCTCGCCTGTTTTCCCCAGATTCCACAAGACCCCCAGAAAAGATCCTGCCTGGTTCTTGCGTGATTGCAGCCGTGTCATGGGATGTTGGAAATAAAGTAATTTCGGCTCAGCAAGGACAACCAGATCCAGGAACCGGGCCTCCAGTTCGTCTGTTTGTGCCTGACGCCGTCCATTCCCTGGTACTTCAGTGGGGTCACTCTTCCTGTCTGGCTTGTCACCCTGGTACTGCACGCACTTTAAGCAGCTCCTTCGTTTCCTGTCTTTCATTACTGGATGACCTAATGAATCCAGGTTTGACTTCATTAAATGGCCAAATAAACCATTTACATCTGGTTCCTCTTCCACAGGCCATCTTTTCTAATCGTTTGATATTACACAGGACTCGTCTCAAACTCACTCTGTTACTATGGTTGTGCGTCACACTGAGTTAGCAGATTTAAAGATTCATTGGCATAAGCTTAAAATATGCGAGTGTATAAGTGACTATGCTGTTGCACACTTGACAAGGATGACTCGACTAGTGTAGTTTTTTTTTATGAGCTTTTAGTGAAACGATGTTCAGCTCTAAGTAGACATAACACTACATTACATGTCTGTCTGGGTGTATACATCCTTTAACTTACCCGGGCAGTTTACAGCATTCTCTTGGTGGAACTAACATCAAAAATCATAAACAAAATAACATGTACTCACTTCTAAGTCATATCCCAGGGATAACAGATAAGCATTAATGCAACACACTGCTATTGCTCCACAATGTTCCCATGCGGTGTCCACATTTGCTATAGCGGCTAACCGTTACCATTGCAGCTAATAACATGCCGGGCATCATAAAACAGACACGAACTAAATATGGGTAAGTGGCCAACTCCCACATTTCTCCTGAATGTTGTGAATAACATACCGCACTTAAGTGTTGCTTTCGATCCCCAGCTTACCTGTAAGTACACATAACACGTTACATGTCTGTCTGGGTGTAGGCTATACATCCTCTAACTCACCCAGGCAGTTTACAGCATTCTACCAGCTCACCACAGGGAACACTCCCTCTGCTAGTTAGGCATTGAAAAAATGCATGCTTGTCAGTGCTGTCTACGGGGCTGGGATTACAGTTTTAAACATGTATAACATAGAAACAGTCACAGAACAATAAAATATTAAGAAGAGGGTGGGGAGTTGCTGGCTCATCTTCTCCTTACAATGACATTGTCAAAACACACTAAAGAAACAGAATACAACTATTCTAATTGGTTGGCAGTTAAAAGTGGGCATATCCGTGGCGCATAGGGAGCTGCGCCCCAAGGAGATTTTTAGTGTACCAATCAAAACGCAGCCTTAAGTGACGTATTGATCAAAAGTTTGAGGCTGTCCATGGGGATTCATTTGACCCAGGAAGTGTTGTTCAGGGTAATTTTTTTTTTTAAATAAACGCAGCATAATGCCTTTTAATTAAACAACAAAGCTGAAAATACGGTATTATGCACGTATATTGATCAGAAATTATACTCAATACTCAAAGTTTTAGATATTCTTAAAATTTTAAAGGAACAAGAAAAGACGGACTCTTTGTAGTGAGGGCGGCGCCCCAGCGCCCCCTGTTGACCAGCTGCCACTGCATAGGTGACATGAAAAGTTTCTGGGAAACATCCTGGGATTCTGGAGGTCTAGCAGGTGTCTCTCTGCATGCAACTATATCTGACAATGTTCTACTCTGCGGAAGACAACAGATTAAACATTGAGCAAGCATTAAGCAGGGTACTATTAATTTCTTTACAATGTAACTAAATACTTGGGAGGTGATAGTCTGCTGGGCCAGGAATGCCCAGCTTTGACGCAGGTTGGGATTTAGTTGCATGGCTCCAACCCCCAACAAACCCACCTCTCTTCAATCAGTCTATATCCCAACAGCTGTCTGCCCTCATTCCCTCCATGCTGCTGATGCCACAAGAAGATTTTACTGACAGATAGTCTTCAGCAGATGCTTGTTCAAGCCCCTGTTGGTATTCAACTGCAAGATTCAGTGCTTAAATCTTTGCTTTGGTACAGGCATAACTAACCCTGGCTGTCTTGCCGTTTCAACGATGCCAGATTGTCCACTTCTTTTAAGTATTTTAAAAGTAATGTTTGCAGCGTCTCATTTTTCAGTGGCATATTAGGATTATGCAAAGGAGTTCCTCCCAAGTGTGGCTACATACATCAGACACATGTTCACCAAATCTTTGCCCATAATCAAAGAGTTTATTCTTGGCTTGAAGATTCAGAGAGGCTCAGTTCTAACATGATTGATCCCCTGTTCATAAGCAGGACGCTCATGTTTTTATCTTAGCAATATTTCCAGGCTTGTTTAAACTTAAAACTTGTAAGATGTCGATATTTTTTCTCTTGGATGGATTCTAAATTCCTGTTGCAAAAAGGATGCAGTTATTACAATGCTCATGATTTATTTAATGTAATGTGTCCAACAAAAGCCTTTAATGTAGCTCAGGGTACAACATAAAGCAGAAATATACTGTAGTTATATAAAGCTGTAATAAAGGTTCCTTCTGCACCACAGGACAGTAACTTTATGGATGTTTTGTGACTTGGAACCACATAGTGAGTTCCCTTAAGGCTCATTTATTAAATAAACCTTTGCAAAACAGACTTCATTAGCTTCTGCATGGAGAGCTCTGGACCCACCAAGTCTGCACAGTCCTCCAAAAACAAAGACAGATTTTCCGTGACTGAGTTGCTCCCCTTCTCTTGTACTCCTGACATGGACCCCATTTCCCCACATGGCCACCTGATTTTCATATCCCTCTGTTAGAAGCAAACTCAGAAAGATGAGGGTGTGAAAGGTAGGTCCATATGCCATCAACTCTGGGATGTTGAGAACATCTTTACAATGAACCTAAAGCTGTGACGGGTACAACTGCAAAGAATATCTTGTGTGGTACCATGTTTTGTCACTCTAACATGAAATTCCTCTACAGCTACAGGTCAGAGGTACTTACATCACATGGTAAAAACTCTGGACAGCTGTCAACGGGCGAGAGGCGGGGTACACCCTGGACAGGCCGCCAGTCCATCGCAGGGCCAACACAGACAAACAACCATACACACTCACATTCCCTCCTATGGGCAATTTAGAGTCACTAATCATCCTTTCCCCAAGATGCATGTCTTTAGACTGTGGGGGGAAGCTGGAGTCCAGTCTGTACATCTAAGATGAAAAAGACATGGATGGACCACTACCTGTTGTGAACTCAGACACCAGTATGTGAGGGCAGAGAACTATGATTTTGGCATGCTTGTCTGATCTGTTCTCAGTTGAGTTATAACTTTATCTTAGTCTGAAATACTTTTTTTGTCAAGTGGTGATTATAATCTGAATTTGCACAAATTGTAGTCTTCAAAACAGCCTGGCAAAATTTTTTAACGTTTTATAACATATGATAAATTGCCATGTTGTGAGTTTATTCTAAGGCATCCGGTTTCACAAGACTCAAACACAAGAAGCAAACATTACAGTTTGTTCTGCTCATAATTATTTACTAAACACAAGAGAGCAATTAGAATATTTTTGGACCATTACCAGTTTATGAACAAAACTGAAACGATCAGCTAGAAATTTATTAACCATTTAGACACGTGGCAGTAAATGTCATATAATTATGGAAATTCAACAAAACCATCCGAATGTCCATTTTCTTTAATTAAAAAAAGTGTTTCCAAGAGTAATAAAACATTTACAGTTTGTGATCTAGTTGACTTCACTTAGTGACATACATGATCTCATACAACAGAAAGGCTTCACTTTAAAATGAAGCAATCCCTGGAATCAGCATCCTGTTGCATTACAGAGGTAAACATAACAATGGAAATACTAAGAGAGGAAATAACTTGTTTTCCAGCATGTTTTCTTCTTCCTAAGTTTGCTTTTTTTAATTATTACTATTATTCAACAGCATTAAATCCTGAACAAACAGTGTAGGGATCTGTGGCGTGTACATCATCAGCTTCCAGCTCAGACAATCCGATGCGTTGGAGAAGAATAAGCCTTTCCTCTCAGCAAACAATTCATTTTGATCCTACTATCTTTGATACAAGCTGAGTTTAGTCTGCATACACAGTCTCATCTTGGCTGCAATCACTTTAAGTCCTTTGAGAAAGTGTTGGTCATAGAAAGACAATTATTGTCCTGTTCCTCTTTCAATGAAAACAGGCTTTGATTACCAGATGTCGTGATGGTAATCAAATAGCTTGAATATGTAGAAGTAAGAAACAAACATGACAATTACTGATGTGAAAAAAAGACAACGCTTAGGGTCAACGAGAGGTCAGATGGGTTTTTAGAGCGCTGTTGGTGAAATGGTGTCTTATATCTCTTAGTAAATGCTGCCGAGGACTTATCATGGAGGAGAAAACTATATCCCGCCCAGTTTAATTCCACCTGCCTCCAAGTAGTGCTCCAAGCAACCTCATCCCATGTCTCTCATTGGGGCCTGATGCCCAAAAGTTTAGCTGCACTTGCAAGACTTGACGACCATGTTCGAAAGCTGCTCGACCTTTGGGGAGCGACCCACATAGTAGAGGATAGTGAGAGGCTCCAAGTCCTGAGGAACACAGCAGGGTGAGGCAGATGCTTCAGGATTCAACGTGTTGTAAAGGCTCAGCATCTATAGAGGAAAGAAGAGAGTTCAAATAATGAGGGTCAGCAACTCCAGCTCTAAACGCATTTAGGATTCAAAAGCTGGCGCTTTGTCTCACCGAGCTGTGGGTGGTGTCTGAGCTGCGAAGATAAGGGCAGGGACCGGAACAGAAGTTAGCGTAGTACCCTTCAGGCTGATGGATCCACCTCCAGCCCAAATCCTTCCGGAAATTAATATATAGTGGTCTCACACAGCAGTTCTCCTCATAATTACTGCAGAAAGACGAGAGGCAGGATTACACTTGATTTGCAGATAACACAGCTTTTAAGAGTTATACACGTGTCCTTCCTGTGGCCTCAGTCGAAGATGAGAGAGAAGTTCAGAAATTCCACTCTTAGGTGTGCCCTTATTTTCCCTATTGGAGTCAGCCCAGGTGTCTTTGGTACTGCCTGGCAGGCTGATGAAGGAACCTGAGAGCTGAGCAGTAGGAGGTAGATCTTGCTGGTTGTAAGGCAAATCCTGACTTGCATCAGCTTATCCTTTTGTCACGATTTCTGGGTGATTAACAAGCATATCCTATGTATTCTGTGTCTATCTATGCCTCTTCCCTGTCATATTTTGTAAAGATGGTGGCTAATATTTCCATGTCTTTAGGCTTTTCTTGCCAGTCAACTACATAACAGCATAACTGCCCCTGAGCTGCAATGATGTCTGTGTCCAATAATGGAGCTGGTTCAATTCTTACATTTCTAAAATTGAGACTACTGTCAGATAGATTGTTAAAATAAAGTTTAAGACAAAGAACACTTGACAAAGCAGTACATTACGTATGCCATAGTGAGGAAATGGGCCTTACTTAAAGCAGTAATTGGTGTCAAGTGCCCGCTTACGCCTGCGGGAGAAGGAGTGGGTATCCAGCCTGTGGGAAGGGAGCATCATGAGGATCAGGTGAGGACACTGCTGCTCCTTTTGTTTTTTCACATCAAAGTCTGCTTCCACACCTGCAGGACAAGGTTAGAAGTTTTTTAAAAATAGCTTTGCCTCAAAGCCTGACCATCATCACTTTTATTCTGCAGGCACAGTTTCACATAAATTTCTGTTTCACTCTTCATCTTTCCTTCCCTCCACTCTCCCCCCTGGGCCTGTGTCTGCTCATCCAATCTATGCCTGATAGCTAAAGCAGTTGATATCTCAGGAGAGATGCTGGTGGATGTCTACGGCCCTCTTTAATTTGGGGCCAAATGTCTGAGCGCCGTCGCAGCACATTCCTTGTGGCCAGGCCAGTCAGGACTGTTCCCAGGACCGGGGGCCTGGGGCCCCAGTGTTAAGTGAGATACCAGATCAATTGTGCTCCCTTTCTCTGTGTCTCTCATCCTCTAAGAGAAAGGAAAGCCGTCATCTTTACAAAAACACCTTTGGAATTACCGCTGCCTGAAAAACTGGCTAATGTGCCTCTAAAGGTAACATTTTCCAACTGAGTGAATGTTTGTTATCATTAAAGCGCTCTCACTAAGCCAGAGAATTGCCGTCACACACCCAGCATATCCGGCATAGTGTCTCACAATCAGGACCTTAAAATTCTTTGATGAAGAAAACCATATTATAAAAAAAATGTTTTATGTTATACAAAATGAGAAAAAAATCTCAAACTTGTCAAGCACACGATATACAGCAAACACAAATCATCCAAAAAACTCAGAACAACCTCAACAGAACTTCTTGGAATAAATCTAATTTTTCACCATAGCTGAGATGCTTATCTTCGTTGTTAGACATATCAAATACAAGTCAAACAAATTGAATCATTTGGCTCTTGATTGTGAGAAGAAACTGGCACGGTGTCTCTTTGTTCAGAGACCAAGAGATCAAAAGCAGAGACAAGTTCTGACCATGGACAGACTCAGCGACTACAGTGTGGCCGGTAAGACACAAAAGCCCAAACTAAAGTAAGATGCTTTTGCTGAAGCATATTTAGCTTTTTGTGGTGTTTGGCTTTTCTTCAGAAACATACATTTTTTTTCTAGTCCATTTAAAAAGTTTAGACGCAAAATCCACGCCAAAGGGAGTTAGAGTAACTTAGAGAGGAAGCATCTCCTGAAAAACCAGTTAGATATTAGTCTGGCCATTTTTCCCCTTATTTTTCTAAATTGAAACACATTGTCATGTTGTTCAGTTTGTTGGGTTTTAGGTAAAACATTATTGTTCTGTTTTTTTTTTATTAAATTCAATTGATGACACACACACACACACACACAAAATACCACAGTGCGTCCAATACAGGAGCAGTTCCACAGCCTCACCTTTGAACTTGACATCCAGCACCTCGTTGGCATGCTCAATGATCTCACCATTGGGCTTGAAAGTGTGACATGGACAATGCACACTGATCTCCAGGCCAAGATTGGTCTCTGAAAGGAGATCAAGCATATAAGGATGTAAGGAGTTGACAACATTCCCTCTGGCTGTTATTCTTCATCCTTAAATGAGCCAGTACGATTTCTCTTTTTGGAGGGGGAGGGATGGATGGGGGGTGGGGGTGGGGAAGGGGTCTTTTTCTCCTCTTGGCCAGATATGTAATAAAGTGTGAAGTGATGAAAGTTTAAGGGTGTCCCACTCACTTCGGTTAATCAGCCACTCCCTCACTGTCTCTGTCACATCAAAGGAAACCCACTCAGGCGTCCCCTGGGTCAGGACGTTCTTCCCCCCAATGTAACGCTGTTTAGCTTTGGGGTCGTCTTTCTGGAGGATCTGTGAGGAAAGATGAAAATGTGACCCAGCTGCATAAACTTTATTTCTACACGCACACACTCACATGCATGCACACTTTTACACACAGAACCAAGGCTGTCTGTCTGAGCCAGACTCTCCAGGATGCCTTGGGCCAAATGTCTACTCTTCATGGAAAAAGTGACTCCCTGTGTTGATATCCCCATTTTGCAAGTTAATGCCTGCGTGTTACCCTCTTGCCAATGAGAAGCTGGCCGTCTTTCAGATCAGCCATTCCAACTTTGACTTTTGCCTCTCAGATTCAATGTCACACCGTTTTTAGAAAAAAAAACACAAATAAAGAAATATCCTCTCAGGGCATTCACGTTAAGATCCTAACTGTGCAAAACTGACAATGGAGGAAAAGACCAAAATGGATTTCAGACATTCATATCTGCACCAGAACCTCTGTGGACAAAGGTGTTTATCTGGAGTGAAAAAATGTGTGTTTGGGTGGTGGGTATGAGCCCCACAAAAGTGCTATGGATAACCAGGTTCCTGAACATTGTCAACATCTAATCTGTCTTCCTGAGGGAGTGAGGGGGCCACAGGGCTGCCAGCGTCAGCTGTCTGCCAATCAGCTCCAGCCTGAAAAGTGTGGGGGCGAGTGAACGGCTCCATTTACTCCCACCGGTGGGTGACCCTGCCTCTATCTCCTCCAAGGCCCCTGGAAACAATCTTTAGGACCTGACAGTCTGTATTCAGTCCTGGCCAGAGCCTCGCCTCAGAGGCAGTATACAGTCCGGAGACGCTTGTCTCCCTGGCAGGAAATGTTGGAACCTGATCGTTACTCCTAGTCTCTCACGGGAGATTAATGAGAAAGGAGGGGGGGAAAAAGCCATTCTTGCCACCCTATACACAGACATCAACCAGATGTATGCATTTGCACACCTGAAAAAAAAGAATCGTAAACACAAATGCATGGGCAGATATAAAAAGTCTTTTGAGCTAACATGTATAGACAATTCCTTGAAATTGACATCTGAGAAAGAAAAAACTGCCGAATGGTAATGTGAGGTTTCTTAAAGACAGCTGCATAACCTCTTAAATTCATCCTGATGTAGAATCCATTGGACCATAAGCACATGGAATAATGATCAGCACATGAAAAGAGAGAAAGCTGGACACCCTAATATAAATGTTTTCATCTTTCTCAGTGACCTACGCAGGCCTTCGGTGGGAAACCGAACACACAACCCCCTGCGCTCAGCTAACAGTGGAAATGAACGGTCAGTTCACGCACCTGGTAGAGCTCGATCCTTTGCTCGTTTTTCTTGGCGCTTAAGTTAGGGATACGCAGGGCTCGAAACTCAGCCCGGAACAGATTGGTGGCGTTCTTCTCCACTGATGACACGTTGAAACGGAATACCTTAGAGGTGATGCTTTTAGGGCAGTAATAGAGGTCATCTGCAGGTAAACCAGAAACAATGACTCATCGAGGTCTTTCAAATATTCATCTCCTTTAAGCAAATCAGTTTGGCAACTCATATGGTTGTTTATATGCATGAGCTTTGACCTATGTTAGCTAAGATGCTAACATAGCTTATTTTCCTCATGTTTAAACAGCCTTTGCAAAAAAATGAACATGTTATATATGGAACTATTACTCGTCCTGGAAATCGTTACAATAAACCATCTGCTTGTGCTTTGAGTGGTGCGAGTTAGCGACAAGTTGAAGTCACAAAATGAAAACCAAATGGCCCATGTGGTAGCAGTGGAAGCTACAGCAACACTCTTTTTTTCCCCACTAGTGCTTGAGCTCAACAGGTGCTTAGATTGAAGCCAAGTGTTCCCAGGAACTCTGTGGTTAATCCCGGAACATGTGGTCTCACATGCTGAAGCAAACAATACCTGAGCTTTCGCAAACTAAGAGGAATTAATCATCAAAGTATTGCCACTGAAAGTCTGCTTCACAACTAAGAACTTGCTCTATGTGTGTATATGATCACTAAATAAACGGCTCCTGTGCTTCTATCCAAATAGCTTCCTGCTAAACTGAAGCCTTTTCCTTTTATACCATCATAACACGGAGCAGTTTATTATTTTAACAGGCAAAGCACATGCAGTGTTGAGCTAAACAAGCACATAGCAAACTTTTTATAGGCCTAGTGGAAACAGTCATTTACAGCCAAGTCTTGGTTAATTTATTACCTCAAGCTTAAGCTTTATTGCTAAGCCTCAGGTGCTGCTGGTTGAAAGGCGCATTGCACCTTTAGCCGATTTGCACCTCGAGCAATTTCGGGACAAATGGAAACACAGGAGTTCTTTCTGTGTCACGCAAAAGGAACTCACACATCTCCAAGTATCTGTACTTCATTTGACCCATAATTCTATTTCAGTGTCCTCCAGTCATTATCTGATGTTTCCACACAGTTTTTTCAACTTTTCCTATTTATAGGTGATCTTTTCAGCGTTCATCCTCAGCCAGATATCTGTCCAGTGTTTCCACAGACAAGGAGGAAACCTCAGTAGCCTTATCCTCCCCTCACTCACTCTGTTGTCTCCCCCATTTCTCCTCTTTTGCCTCCTCCACAGAAAGTGGAAAGCCCCACTTTGAGGGGAGATTTGAAATTCTAATCAAGTCTTTGGTTTCCTTTTGGATGACCTCATTTTTCCCATTGCAATGGTTATAGGAGGATTTTACATTACTGCTTATTTTTGCCAAGGGTCTCATAGGTAATTTGTTCCATGTTGGTGAGTCGAGGGGATTGCTTGCCTAATTAAAAGGAGATACATTCACAAATTTTTTGACCCCTTCCATTTTTAGAGTATTGCTGCTCAGACTGGGCATCCGAATGCTGACACAGGCTGAGGCTGGAAACAGTCTGAGGCCGCACAGATTTATATCAATAAGCTTCTTCTGGGTCAAATTTCTTCTGGTAAATCCACTCAATAAAAGCCAGTATGAGCACTTTTATATTTTAAACACTGTAAGTAAACAAGATAAATCTACTTTTATCCCTCATTATTTGCTAGAGTAACTGCTTTTGGGTTGGATTTAAGTACTGAATTAATTTATTTAGGGTTTCATTAGATCCAATTCTGGGCTGCATGGTGATGCAGTTGGTTAGGACAATTGCCTCACAGCAAGAAGGTTGCTGGCTCTAGCCTCGGCTGGGACGGAGGTCCAACCGGGAACCTTTCTGTGTGGAGTTTGCATGTTGGTTCTCTCAGGGTACTTCAGCTGGTGACTCTAAATTGCCCATAGGAGTGAGTGTAAGTGTGTGCCGATGTATGTCTATATGTGTTGGCCCTGTGATGGACTGGCGACCTGTCTAGCGTGTATCCTGCCTCTCACCCGATTACTGCTGAGATTGGCTCCACGACCCAGTTCGGGGACCAAGTGGTAGAAAATGGATGGATAGATCAAATTCTTATCAACACTTTTGCAAAAGTATGTGTGAAATCATTAATAATAATAATAATAAAAATAATAATAATAATAAAAATAATAATGAAGATACCAAGTTAGTTTTGTATTATAACTTAATGAATATTATACATTTAGTTATACATTTGGCTTTTAGTGGATCTGAGCAGACAAGTTGATTGGGATAATTGACAGTTCCGCTGACAAAAAGCTCCACGCAGAGTACCTCGCCCAGACGCTAGGGAACACACCTTACACCCTGACCCAAGCTCAGCCGCATCCACCTACGATACAGAAGCTCCTTAATAAATGCTCCCAGGAATCACCTCTCTTTGACCTTTTGCCCGAAAGATACTTGGTGATGTCAGTCTCTCCAGAGCTTTTGGGAGGTAAACAAAGGAAGCATAAGTGAGCAGGTGCTAGCCAGCTGCTGTGGTGTCTAAGTCTTATAAAGCACAGCTACAGTTTCTTTGGAAATGTATAAGAGTTCTAGCTTAAGCTGTTTTATCCCCTTAAATTTCAGCATCTGGAATTTGGATTTGTTTGCATAATGTTCCAGTGGTGAGATTTAATTTCCACTCACAAAGAAAGCTGGGTTTTAATGTACAGAAATCCAGCTTTGTATTGTGAAAAAAGATACTTTCTTTTCTTCATTCAGCCTGTGGAAACTGAGTGCTGCATATGAGATAATGTGGCAGACCTGCTTTATGAGGAAAAACAACTTTTTCCCACTATGAGGAAGCAAAAATGGTGAACGTGTGGGAGCTAGCTGGAGAGATGCTGCTTCTCTGGGAGGAGGCCAAAGACCTCTGTCTCTGTTTGTTCAGATGACATCATCTTCCTACTATCCCATATATCAGATACCCCGCTGTCCTCAGCATGGTCCTCATTTTTTACTGACCCAACACTGAGTCAATGATTGGCTTGAAATTTCACTGAAACGGCATGATTCAATTTGCAAGGCAGAGCCAAATCAGTATGCCGCCACAGGTCATCCCTGTCTCTGTTTACACACCGGTCTTCTGACACCATCTCTGCTACTTTTCCCAAATTCTGTGTTGTGGGCTCATAAAAGGCGAATGCATTGATTTCCATTTGTAGTCGCATTGAACGAGGTAGTCTGATGCAAGTGGTGCATTAAAGAAAAGGTTTCTGTTTAACTTCTTAACTGAGCTTGAAAAAAAATTTGACCACATTCCCAAACCCTCCCACCTTCCAAAAGCAGTGCATGTAAAACTCATTATATCCAGCAGGAATGAAAATGAACTACACTGCAAAATTATCAAGGTGACAGACAACATGTTCCTACATACAGCGACAGGCCCAGATCTTTCTGAAACTACATAATGGAAAAGGGAAGAATGACTTTAATTAATGTATTTTGGCCCCTTTTTAATCTGAGTAATATCTTCCTCTGATTATAAACCACTGGGCAAACTGTGCTCCTAGTAGTAAGTCAGGTTCATACCTTCTATTATCACCTATGGCCCACAGTATGATGTGTCCTGGGCACCTGGCCATCCCTGATCCAACTCCTTAGACCTTGTTTGTTTTGGGAGCTCTGCTACCTCTGACCAGCGGATAAACCCAGAGGTGTGTATTTTTGAATGTCAGGAGCACTTTATGGGACCCGTGAAATGGATTTGATTCAGTGCTTATACTGAAGCTCTGCTCTGTGTCACAGCACAACATAAACACCTGTTGATTTCAAAATGGTAAGACCATAGCCTACACCCGCCGACATCTAACAGGCAAAACCCCATCTGCCTCGCTTTAAAACGGACTCTCTCTCTGGAGAATCTGCCGCGGTGAGCTCCTGCTCCTGATTTATGGAACAATCAATGGGCCATAGTTTATACAGGAAATACCAATATGGAAGAACAAGGGAGTTAGATCATAACACGCCGCGATTCGAAGGAAATAATGGGGGGAATAGAGGTGAACAACAGTGGATGAAAAATATGGGGGAACGCGCGTCCAGAAAATAAAATGAAGTATTACAGTTGGCAACAAATACTAAACTCAACAGCCTGAGAATTTTCCTCGCTTAGGAATGTGTCAGACTTAGACTGGAGTTCCCATGGCTTTAGTGTGAGGTATGTATGTGGAATGGTGCTCATTCCAATTAGACTGTTTACTTTGCAATCTCCTCTGCGCAACGCTCTGCGGCTCACTGGCGCGTCTGTGCGTAAAAGCAGCGCAGACTATGTAGTTGGCTTCTTCTTTTAGATCATGTTAGCTAACAGTTGTAAGTGGTGCTACTATCCAAACATTTTAAAGGATTTTCAAAAAATCTAATATTTCAGTTATTATTGGACCTTTTTGGTGAAAGGCAAAATTAACAGCCCATTATACCAACAATGTATTTTTAATTACCTGCATCAATAAGAATGAAGATGAAAATAAAAAAAAAACACATGAGCACTTTAAACAAACACACATGAGCACTTTAAACAAAATACTCACTGTTTTCTGATAGACCAGTGATCATGTCGAACTTATGAATCTCTTTGGCGTAGTACTCAGTCTCTGTGTTATCCTGTCCGCAACTCTGGTGCCGGTCTCTTCCCAGCTCCTCAATGAGCTCCCTGGTGCTGTTATAAAAGGCTAATATGTCAGACGGTATGTGGCTTGGACCTGTTGTCTGAGGCGGACTTGTCATTCGGAGTTTACTGAGAATCTGTCCCCGAACCGCCCCTATTCTCTTTTTCCTTATGTGTTCGATGTCCACGGTGGTGCAAGTGGATAGAGAGAAAGTCACTGTCACACAGTTTGAAAGAAGGAAAAACAGGAGTGCTTTGCCCAGATTCATATTTCACTTACAACCGATGCTTATCAAGCAAAAGGAGAAAAAGACAATCTAATTCCGCTTTAATAATAATAATGATTAAAAAAAAATCCCTTTTATCTTTTCATTCAGGTTGTGAGTAAGTTCTGTTCCTGGAAGAGTCCCATTTTTCTCAAGTGCTATGTCATCTTTGCAAAATGCGCATTTGCATAGGCGCAGATCCGTGTCATTTTGAAAAATAATCTCAACTCTTCATCAAAACTATTAATTACACTCTTCATTACCCCTTGTCTCATTCATGCATTTCTCCCTCTTTGCTTTTCAGATGGGGCCGATCTCTGCGCTGCGGCTCATTTTCTCCATTCAACTGGGCTCTTTCCATCCACTTGTGCTTGTGGAGTCAGTGCGCCTGTTTCCCCTTGTCGTCCAGCTTCAAACACACTCAGGAGCTCCCCACTCTCACTCTTACTTATACTCACAAGCTCTGACGTGTCGGCAGGAGGGGCGGCAACGTACTGTATATGCCGACTGAGCTCTGTCCTGTCTTGAATTGTGCTGAAAAAGACAATGTGAGCTGATGTCAAATATTTTTAGTTAAATGTGCATAATAGTCTACTTGCAAATGTGTTTTTAACAAGCAAAAATAAGAAATTTCTACTCACTGCATCTTATATGTTTGTTTATTTGAAATAGGAAAGAACATCTTACAAATTGTATAATCATATTTTTTCCTCCATAATACATTGGAGTTTGTGCATACATTTCCATCATTGGTCGAATTGCTTGAAGGAGTGGTGTATGTGTGTATAATTTTGTATAATATATTTGGCGGTGCACCGAGGAGTTCAACCAGTTGCTTTGAGCCACCGCATAGTGCTACTGTTTAATACCATCACTGCATGCGAAAACATGCGCGGCACTGACATCTAGCGGTAAAAATATGGAACTGATTGAGCTCTATGCCGACTTGAACAGGCCTCTTCCTGCTGATTGGTGTTACCATGGAGAGCGTTGCTGTGTAACGCTTGTGAATCCGGAAGGAGCAGGCTAAGGTGTAGCAATGAGGAGAGAAATGGACGAAAACTTTCAGCTTGAAGATGGTGGACCAGCGAAAAATGTAAGTTTCTAGTTGAAACTCTGCATAACACAGTAAGAAAATACAGCACATTATTAGTTAATTGTGCTGTAAGACGAATTGAGCTTGCAGAGTAACAATCTAGTAACGTCAGGGGTAATTATTTAGCCGTCAAAAGATAATAAATCTAAGATTTAGCCAATCTGTTTTCAGCATAGCTATTTACCACACTAATGACAGATAAATGTAGTAATTGTTTATCATGCATGAGTAATAAAGCAGACGCGGTTGTTTACGAGTATCTAATTGACATTAGCTCAATGGTTAGCTATGCTAGGCTAATTTCTCCACATATTTTGTTTCTCTGAGTCTCTCTCTCGCTCAGTGTTTGAATACATGTCATTTTGAACAAAGCAAAATAATACATTTTATTTAATCCCTTTCACTCTAACATTGTCCAGTGCTTTACATTTGATCAAGTGTTAAAAACACACACACAATCTTGTGTTTGTCTAGATATAATAGTAGTATAAAGGCTCTGTTCACACAGAAATCAGTTGGGTGTGTAAATGCTCAAGTTTTATATCAAAAGTTTTGTTAATGTGTTGTCACTTTGGGAGCATGGTAACACTCTCCATTAAAATCAGGTCCCAAAGTGAATAGGAGTCATCAAAATCTGCCATAAAGCAATATATATATATATATATATATACATGTTTTGTTAGTAGGCTAAAATACATCAAAACAATATGCATCCTTGGTTGTCCTCAAAGAAAATGAGCTTAACAACCAATACTTTATAGGAAGGTTTAGGTCTACATTGATTGAATTTGATTAACTTTATTTATAACTAGATTTAGAAGAGAGATGAGTTACATGTTCAGTGCATGTAGTGTATTTTAAAAGACAATTTTAATTGGATACAATTAAAAAAAAAACTATTTAAAGTTTTGATTTATGCTAAACACTTCTTCATTGTTGGAAAGATCATATAGCAGTGCACTACAAAGTTTCCTAACAATTAGGATAATATCAACATTGTCTATAGAATACAATGAATATGGAGAAAACAGCACACAATTATTATACAATACTCAATACTCTAATGCAATATTTTTACCTACTGGTTTTTTAAATAAAGTTGGGATGCTTGTTAAAGACACAAAAAATTATCTGCATTTTCAAATACTGAAAACTGTTTTCCAATGTTGGCTTCTTAAGAAAACATGCTTTTCTATCCTTGTCTCATTACTTAAGAGCTATAAGATGTTTACCAGTACACATTTCCAGTCCTGTTTCCAATGTTTAAACTCTGCTGTTTGCATTAAACTCAAAATGAATATATAATGTTTTAAATGTGTCTTGCTTTAAGCAAGTGCACCTGCTGTATTTTCTGTGCAAATGACTTTTATTAAAAACTTTTAAAATAAAACAAAATGCACTGTTTTAACTCTGTTTAAAATATATATATTAGCAGAATGTCTAAAATGACTTTTGTCAGATTGCTAGGTCTGGACGAAGAGCCCGCCTTCCAGCAGACCAATCATCGTTTGAAGATTCTCGATACACGAGGAAGACCTCCACCTCTGCATCACAGAGTGAAGTATGTAATCTTGAGACAATCTGCTGTGTGTTTTTAATTCACTCAGCATGAGGTATGATAAATATGCATTTTGGTTTTTGTCTCACACATGAATTACAGGATGAGGAGGTGGGTCACATGACTTTGCATGGCTTGTGCTTTTAAGGCTCAGAAACATTATATTGTTGGTGTAGAATTTTTTATCATAAGTTATGAAACTAGTTTGCTTCTCTTTAGCTGGATAGTCATCTTTGACTTACATGCTTGTGTGTGTTGAGTTTTAGGTGCTTTTGATGAATATTTGAAAGATGAATTTTTTTAAAGTATAGCTTGCAAAACACCTTCATTTTCTTCTCAATGACTTCACAAAAATATTTTACAAAAATCTCTTGAAACTTGTGTGATAAAAATGACTAAATCTTATAATAATAATTACAATTATAATAATAATAGAAAGACCCACACCCCCATGCACACACACACACAAACACACATTAGAAATGAGAAAGCAACTTATTATAATATTGCCTTGCGAACATAGGCATTTATGGAATTGGTCACATCTGTTGTTTTTGTCAAAATGAACCAGCTAACATCCTTAAAGTCAAATATTCCAGCAATGTTCTTGCTTTAGGGTAACCTTCCCAAATTAGGCCAGCTTCCCTCATGTATGAAGCAGTATTCTCGCGCCCTCTCTGACCTGCTGTGCGCATGCAATACATTTTTCCATCATGTTGTGATTTAGCTATTTTAGTTTTTTCCCCTCCTTTTCTTTAATTTTTCTTGCAGTTTTGTTTATCAATCCTTTCCTCCTCTTCTTTAAATACCCGCCTGATTGGTCAGTTTCTGGACTTTCTGACTTCTGAGTTTTTATTTGTTTATAAGGTTTGGTTGTCATGAAGCCTTTGCCCCTGAGACTATCAGAGAATCCTGAATTGGAAACTATGAAGGCTGAGCTAATTTCATTAACAGCCCAAACTATTTCACTACATCCGTGAGGTTCATATTTGGTCATGGAGAAATGCAGGAAGGGACTTGTTTTGTTTCTCAGGACACATATGGTCCTCACCATTTCTTGCTGAAAGAAGTAAATGCCAGAGGATAGATTTATTTCATAGCAAAGAGACTCACCTTATTATTCTGTCTCTAATGAATTTGATTGTCAGAAACACCAAATATTGAAAACAGTATATAAATTGAACATCACTTGAAGGAACTGTGAAATCTTGTTTAGAAAGTCTCTGTATTAAAATCATCTCTGCTCATATTAAAGAGACAGTCGCTAATTACACAAAGTTAAAGGAACCCGTTCAGCTTCAGCTCCTTCTATTAGTGGTAATATACAATAGAGCAGAGTGAGTTCCCCCTCCCTCTGCCCTGCTTAATGGTGATATTCAAATTTATAAATGGCTTCTATAAAGGAACCAGCCATGAAAGATTATTTCTTCTTTCATCATAAATGAAAGAAATTTGTCACGAACACTCTGTCCTCTGCAGACCCAATTTAGTAATGAGAAATGTTGTGCCTCTCTTTTCTAATTCATTTGTCTTGTCTCCACCCTTAAGCATGCAGAGGAATTCATTCATTCAAGTGCTGGTCTTCAGAGTCCCAGTCCCAGGATCAAAATATGCGCTCACTTTACTATTTTCAGAATCAAAGAAGTAGAAGCAGTGGGTGTTTTCTCCCCTCCTGAATCTATTTTAGGGCCAAACATAGTTCCCACACTCTGCTTCTAACACTACAACCCAAGATTTACTACTTTAATGTATGTAGGGGACTCTGAGCTGTACATACCTGCCATGTTGTTTAATGTAACACAGGTTATTTAACCTCACAACTTAAACAAGTGATCAAATATTTTAGTTAATTTTAGTTCAAATAGCCATCATACCTTTCCAAGTCAGGCAAACAGATTTTTGTCCTCTACTTTTTCTTTTGGGTTCTTGTTTTTCGACTGTGTATAACCGGCCCCCCTGATGAATCAGCACCTTAAAAGCTCCTTTGTTGCTGCTTTGTTGTGTCTCTTTAATGTTATCTTTCCTGATATAAAGCACAAAGTATAGTCTGTTTAACACTAATTTGAATATGAGCAGATATAACACAAGACCCGGATGATGATGATAACATTTATGATGCTACTTTTGTGCTTTATTCACTAAGATCTTAGATTAGTATCTGTATAAAATGCTTTCCAGATCGGTTTATGTATCTGTCTCTGTTAGTAAGTCTATCCGTTTTCTGTTAAAATCCTTTCTTTCTCCAGGACGCTCCACCTAAACCGGCCAGGCGGCAGGGTGGCTGGGCCGAGGAAAGCTCCGGGTCTGGTTCTGCCAAGTACGTATCGTCACCTTTTCCCCACTGCCTATGGCAACATCGAACGCAGGCACTGCAAGCTTGTGTTATGTGTTATTAATGAACTCTCATGCTGTTGAATGAGCTTATTTATCAGTGCATATTTGGCACTCGGGCTGCGAATCAACAAGGTTAGAGGCAGCCTGTCTGAGCAGGCAACTCTCCATTCGTCTTCATCTGTGAGCAAGGCGGTAATTGACATGGTTAATGCATCAGCCACAGGAGGGCACTGTTAGTCAGCTAGCCACTTCATCACTGGGGTTCAGGCCACTCAATCACCCCCTTACTACTGCAGGCTGCTCTTTACACAGGGAGCGTAACATGGAGAATTCATGAAATATTTGGAACAGATGGAAGGTGTTTGCCAGAAGCTTTGATCTACAACTAACAAAGTAACTCTTAATACTGTACGGGAGTGAACATGAGACTTTCTAATATACTGGAGAGCAGTTTTTCTTACCTTCTGCAACTGCTCTTTTTTTTTCCAAAGTCTCACAGGAGATGAAAAAACAGAGGATGCATTGAAGTGAAAAGGCAGAGTAAGTTGTGCTTATTTGTGTAGTTTACCGCACTGTTAGTTCAAGCAGGGAAAATGGTAAACTCAGTAGATCTTTCCTTGCACACAGAAGGTCAGCGTGTTGCATCTCAGCTTTTGCGTAACCCCGCTTGATTCAAAGTCTTAAAGTGATTGAAATACAGGAGGTGTAAAAGGGGTTTGCACGTGCATTGATCCTCTCTGTAACAAAGTAAGTAATGGTCCCCCCTGGAACCGGCAAGGACTTTTCCTTTCAATGTCACCCCTCATGCTCAATCACCACCGCCCTCCTCCCACTAATCCCAGCGCAGAAATCCTGGGATTTGTCGATCTATCACTTCTAATTGACACTAAATGATCTGTCAGTTTATTGATGAACCTTTGAAACCAGGTTGTCACAATATATTTTATCCCTAACAACTTTTTCCAGACAGTTTTACCATGTCTATGGCTTTGCCTTACATGAGTCTTAATCAAGGTGCCTGTAATGTGTCTTAAGTGTCATCACCTCCGCCCCCAAGACAGGACACAGTCCAAGGGCAGGCAGGTAGGCTTTTTCAGCTCATCTGTGGCCTGTCTGGTTGGACTCGGGTCTGTTCATAGGTGTTGTTCTGAACAATGGGTCAAACAATATGCAAGTAATGTGCATATTTTAATCAAAAATTGCATCACATTTAATGTCATTCTGTTATTTTAAACACTTTTAAACACGCCTGATTAGTTTCTTTGCCTGATTGATCAGTTGTATTTATACAGTTTAAGGAGGAAATCTTATTTACTTAAAAAGGTTTTACATTAGATAAAAAGGATCCTTTTAAATTTTCTTTGGATTGAAGAAAATTCTGGTTTCTGGTGTAAATGTGACTTGAGTTATGGTAAGTGTGCAGAAGCAACAATGCAACATTATGTTAAGCACTTTATACTTATTTATACTTGGTTTTATTTGTTTTAGTTAAATGAACTCTCTGCCATTAGCTTTTTGCATATCTGTTTATACTATCTGCCTGATCTCTTGAAAGTGAAATACTCAAAATGGCATTGTGGCAAATGACTTTAACATCAGTGAGTAAATCACCAGGAGGGGGCACTACTCAACCAGAGGAGCTAAGAATTATTTTGCTTATCCTAAAAAAAATCCAGCTTGTGGAATAAGACACATTTCTAATGTACTAATTAAATACAGAAAAATAAGCTTGTTAGTTGAGTTGTTTTTACAGTCTGTCTGAAAAAGTACAGGTTTGGGTCTGACATTCACAGAGGGACCTGAAAATAGTTGCATAAACTGGCTGGACACACAAAAACTATTATAAACTCCACAATCACAAATGTAGTTGAAGCTGCATCCTGTGAGAGATTTTGAGACGACAGTTCATGTGAAACAGAAAAAAGAACCACAAGCTTATATAACGTTTGTAAAAGCTGCTCTTTCCACTGATCTACAGATCTTCAAGAAGAGCCGCAGCTGAAGACCAGGAAGAGTAAGTTCACTCAGATGCTTCAACCTGTTTTTTTTTTATGTATTTTTGTCGGTATGAATAAATGCCACAGATATTTTTGCCTTGTTTACAATAATGTGGAGACGCTGCTCTATTTTAGGATTATCCTACCAAACCATTGTTTTCATAACAGGAACAACGGAGTGCAAGGGAGTTCCTGTAACTTTTGTTTGCTGTCCTCCTGTAATTCTAGTTTCTCCCTCTCTCGCACATCATTTACACCTAAAATAAACTTTACCATGAGGAGAGGCAGGAAAACAGTCGGTAATCGTGCATGTTTTGCACATCCTCACAGCTGGAGCTTGGTGCCTGAATGGCTGCAGCGAGACAGAGAGCAGAAAAATCCCTTATGTTGTATTTTTGTCACAGTTGTCTCAGTGATACTTATTCGGCTTACGACTCCAGCTGCGTTTATTTCATAAGCATTTGTGGAGGTGATCTTGTCAAAGGCTGACTGGAGGCATAACAGTGGCAATGAGGCTGCTGATGGACTCACCCAAGAGACAAATATTTAAGAATAATACTCACAAATACAAGTATATCATCAAAGAAAACTCTAGGAGTAAACTCTGTGACTCCCTATGATGACCTCTCTGTCAGGATGAGTTTTTGAAATCCATACTCTCACACTTTGTCTTTCTACAGCCGTCGCCTACGACCACAAACTCCCCAGGGTTCAGATGATGAAGGAGGTGAGAGCACCCTTGCAGTCCTCTGCTCTTTGTTTCTCCTCACTGGCAAAGAGAAGCCCTCCTGTGCCTCCCTCTGCACATTTTTTTCTCTGAAAGTGGAGCAGATATGCCAGCAGTCAGATTATTGCTTTCCACTGATGCACAAGTCATATTTCTCTCTTGTTTCTCTATGGATTCATGTTTTTGACCAGTGGGTGGACACATATAAACATGGCCCTATTGATAAGGCTTCCTGTTGGTTTTTATAACAGATCTAAATGAAGGCTTGGTGGTGATTGCTGTAAAAATGGCACACAAGACACCTAAAATGATCCAGTAAACTAGAATGATCTGAACAACCTGGAACATACATCGTACACCGAACAAAGATGGGTTCTGTAAACAAAGGTACCATCACATACAGATGACATCACAGATGAACAACAGTGTTTTTTGAACTTGAGCAAATAAAAGAAGTCGGTCCCTCTGGAAAGCCAGTAGTTCAGCCGGTGAAAAAAGGTCCACAAGCAAGTAGAAGTTTGTTATGCTGTGAAACTGCTTGTATGCGAGCAGTAATTTTTATCCAAGAAATGAGGGAATAAAAGATTATAAAAATGTATAAAAATAAAAAGAGCAAAAGTAAGTTGGAGGTAGAATCAGAAATATAGGATTAGAGTTGTAGCTCCTGAGAAATTCACTGAGATGCATCATCCTGAAGCGAATTACTAACAAAAATAAAAAAATTATGTTTACTTCCATTTAAAAAATATTCCTTTAAACTTCAAGGAACAGAAAAACAGCAATGAAAGATTGATGAACGTTACCAGCAAACACTTTAGTAATTTTCTGTTTGTCTATAACGGCCACTGTCCTGCCCATTTTTTATGTATCCCTGTGCAAAACACACCTAGCTTCCGCTAAATGGATACAAAAACCAATGATGCACATGAAAAACCTGCAGGAGTGGAACTGGCACCCCTGGTCTATAAGAAACAGTTGAGGGTTATAAGGTTTTTTTTACTGCCTAGATATCCACGACAGGAACTGCTTCACTTTAACTCTTCAGAAAACTTCTTGGAGACTTGTCCATCTTTTATATACGAGTTAAAAACTATTCCTTTTTTTATTAGATAAAATAGCCTGATGTGTCAGGTCAGATAAAAACCTGTGGGTGTGCATTATTTACTTCCTATTGATTTTTCAGTTAGTACTGGTGTCATATCACTATTGAACAAAATAAACTAAATTGTTCCCAAGCTTTATTAAAATCCTGTATTGTAAATATCTGAGATCCTCTCTCATCATTTCTGTTAAATGATAGATTCCACAACACATTATTAGTCATATATTAATAAAAAGGACAGACTTACAGACACAAACTTTGGCATTGAAGGTACAGTAAATGTTTTCTAACTATGTTTTATTTTATATATCCAGTGTGACATAGTGTCAACACGTTGGCTGTTGCATGAAGAGAACAGAGCTTTGGTTCTCTTACAGTTAATGCCTCTGGAAATATTATTACTCTGTGAGTGGAGACCTCTTAATACAGAGCTGGAGGCAGAGGCATTGGAAATTACAGTGCTGAGGGTTAGTGAGATAGCCTCTGCAATCTTGATTATGTCCCCTACGCTTATCCCTTATGTCCACTGGCTACAAGCACAGAGAAAAGGCTTGCCCGGTCCCTCCTGGCTCCCTATCGGCTGCCTCCTCAGCTTACTGCTGGTCACCAAAAATAGCACCAGTATCACAAACACACTCATCTTTTTATGCCTTCATCATATACTGTGATGTGTTGAATATGAGCCTGTCAAAGGAATCTGTGCCTGGGCCATTTTTTTTTTTTTTTGACTGGACCCCTGCAATGTGGGGGAGACGTCATCTCCTTCAAAGTCACTGACTGGCATGCACCCGCTGGGAGTATGTCTACATTCACAGCAAATTATCCTCTTTTGATATTTACATGCTTCAGTGAGGAAGCTGTGTAATAAGGATACGCGTGGCCTGCTCGCTGCCAGACAAAAGCCACCTTGATACATGTCCAGCTGAGCGCAGGATGTCGGTGTGGTTAATGCGTGCCTCGCTGAGGAGAGGCAGCTTCTTCTGATGGAGTTGCCCTTTGTGTTGGGAGAAAACACTAGCTTGTTTGCAGTTGCTTTTATGGCCTGTTTGACCTCCTGTAATAGGTTGAATTTGAAACCCATTTAAAACCGTTGTTCCTCTTTTCACTTAATAATAGACTTTGCATATAGACAGCATATGCCTCTGTACTTCACACTGAACTCTTATACAGTACGTTAATAGTGCATTAACGGCTGAAGTGCAAAAGGGAATGTGTGTAGAGATAGACAACCCAGGAAGCTGTTTGCAGAGCTGGATGGCAAAGCTTTTTGATGTCATTGCACTAAGACCATTAAATTTGATTGGGAGTCCAGGGGGGACAGATTTTGCTGAACGCTGTGCTTTGTAAATGAGAGGACAAAGTGTCACCGGGGCCTCATGAATATGAAATACCCGCGCCCGCATTTATTTGGATATCAGAAACACAGATGAATCTTGTCAGCAGCAAAACGAGCGTAGCATTTTTAATTTGGTTTAATTAAAAAAGAGAAAGAAGTAAGTTATCAGCTGCAGATGAGACTTTGATTTTTGATGGTGGGTTTTGTTTGGACCTGGTTGTGGAATTTTTCTCTTTCTTTTGAGAATTATGTCTGAAATTAAAAAAAGAAAATATCCTCTTCGTTCCGCCTGAGATCGATGATTTTTCAAGCTGAGTTTATTTTCAGGGCTTATTTTGATTGAATGGTGACATAGATGCCAAGATATTTCCTCACATCAGATTCAGACTTCCATCTCCTCACCTCTATTTAACTCCTCTATTGACTTTTCCCTCAGGGTGCAGTACTGTGGTTAGAGATTACTGACAACCCTCCTCATGCAGTCCAGTCCTCCCTTTTTTCTTTAACTCTTGGTTCTTCTCTCACTTCCTTCATGGGCTCTTCCATCTCTGTCACTGTCAGCACTCTGCTGTAGAGCTAATAAGGATGTGTAACCTGCTTCCCTACCAGGAAATATTCCTCATGAGAAACACTGTAGCAGGGACACAAAGACTTGTACCGTTTAAATAAGTTTCTGAATAAAACTTACACATGACTGTTTTGTTTTTTAACTCTACAATAATACCTCTGACACTGCAGTTTGTATAAAAACTCCACTGAGTCTAATGTGTGTCTGTATATCTATTCTACTCTATTGATAAACTATGCAGCTTATTTCCAGCCAATCCCCTCCATTATCCCCATCCTATTATAGTGCCTTCACATGTCAATCTGAAAAATGCTGTGAAAGTTTGACCTGTCCTTCTTGGGAGAGGAGGCATCCTCTGTCCTGTTGCGTTTTGCCAATTAAAGTGGGTTCCCACTGTTTGAGCAGCGGGCTGGCGGCTCCTGGCACCACAGCTCCTGCCAGGCCACACTGTGACATCCGACCCCACACAGATGGGCCCGCAAGCAAACACTTCTGCACATGGCTGGATGCCGCCCCAGTCGGAGTGGCAGAGTGGACGTGGACATGGCCTACCGGCCACTGCAGGTCCTGGGGGTGGGCGGCGCTGACAGGGCCCAAATGCTAAGGTAGCAGGGGGTGCTTTCTGGGGAGCCCCTGGCCAGCACCCCCCTCACAGCAGGATGAGCTGCAGATTTTTCTCTTGAATATTCATGGCCGCATGGCTATTGTGACAGGGCAGCTCTTTAGAGAATGTAGGCGGCAAGAGAGAAGGAAGGAAGTGCTACACAGACATGATCACTGTCTCAGAAATACTCACATGTCCAGCAGCCATGCACTGGGAATGTACCGTGTTTTACTCAGTGTTATTATGTTGGGTTGAAAATAACAGACTTCCTCTACTCCATACCTCTCAGGTTTTATCTGTTTTCTTTGGTTTTAGATATTCCAGTGATTCCAGACCTGGATGAAGTTCAGGAGGAAGACCTCGCGATGCAAGTGGCTGTACCACCAAGGTAGTGAGCTCCTTGAAGTCATAATGGCTTGGTCTTAAAACCCTGGATTCAAACACATGTGAAGTGTGTTTCTCAGACACACGAGGGGCAGGTAACCTCTTGATGACCAGTCTGCCCCGCTCATTGTGATGCTGCTTGTCTCTTCCGTTACAGAACACCTTTTCATGTGCCTGAGATGGAAAAATAACATTTTAGTGTGATTTATGCAACCGTGTTACCAGGGTCCTTACTAACCAGACCCTTTGATTTACAGGGCAGTGAGAGACACACCGACATGTGTTGACTATGTAGCATGGCTATGACAGTGGTGGAGGTTATTAGGCTGGAGCATACTCTCTGTGCGAGATAATATCCACATTGAACTCATTGCAGGGGCAATGTAGCGTGTAATGTGCAGTAAGTAGGACTGGCATGCACTGCTAGGCCCCGGCCTCTTTGAGAGCCCTCCTCCCCCCCTTCACTTAATTCCAACCCACAGATAAGCAGCTGGGTTTCAATTTGAAGTGTTTAACACTTGGCAACCATCTCCTGCTCTCCGTGCTCTTTGCTTGAAGTCTTGTAGCTTCATTGTGCACAAACTTCCAACTTATCCAAAGCCACTTCATAAATTTGCTTTGCACCCACAGTGAAGACATGGTTCCTTCCTGTGACATCATTTTATTTATCTCACCCGTTCTTTTTTCTTTTTTCACTCTTTTAGCATCCAAGTGAATCGGGTAATGACCTACGGTGATCTGGACAATGATCTGAAGCATTATTCTGCGTTCCAAACTCTTGTAAGTCAAGGGGCATTTATTGTCATATGTCTTTGTCACGTTTACTTTCATTTGGTCCATTTAGTTTTGTGACCATCATCTGAGTTTGTACAAGCTAAGTGAATCTAACAGCATGTCTTTCTTCAGGATGGAGAGATTGACTTGAAGCTCCTTACCAAGGTTTTAGCACCGGAGCAGGAGGTGAGAGAGGTGAGCAGTTTTTTTTTTTTAGTAAATAAAGCTTGTGAGTTCCCAATAAAGACCTGTCCAGCTGTTCTTAGAGCACCTGGGGGGAGGTTGCCACTTTTGCCTCTCAGGTAATCAAGATTTATGATGTGTACATTAACACCCTCTGCTCCCCTTCCCCCATTCTCTTTGCTCCCTCTGTTCTCGCTGTTCTCTTCCTTTGTATGTCTTCTCTAATTCGTCTTTTCCCTCTGATCATCTCTTCTTCGCTCTTCAGGATGATGTGACCTGGGACTGGGATCATCTGTTTACAGAGGTGTCCTCAGAGCTGCTGATGGAATGGGATCAAGGAGAAAATGAGGAGCTGGGACAGAGGAGACAGTGACTTGTTTTTCTAGACTGTAATTGCAATTTGTTACAAAGGTTTTATTTTTATAAATGTGTGTGCAGCATTTCTTGAACTTTCTAAACAAAGTTGTGTGCAGAAGCAGTGCAGTGTCGTCTCACCGTGTCTTTGTTTGCTTTGTTAAATTCCTCGTCTTTTGGTTTGTAAGTTTTTACTTCAAACAGCCAGGAGGCATTTATCTGAACAACCCCCCTTGAAAATAGCAGTTCTAGATTAAAATGTCCTCTTTGTACTGGCAACATTATCAATGTCTACATACAAGTCCAAGGTTGATAATCAGCTAAGCTGAAATCCAGTTGATTGTATTCAAATTAACATTCCTCATTAAAGCCTACAACCTTATTGTTATTGACTGTGCCATTGACTTTATCTTGCAGCTCTTCGATAGGAGCAGCCCTTTTCTTCACTATTATCTCAAATGCATTGAACAGAGTTCCTATTGACACCTGGGGGATTAGCATACATTATACCTTTCACTTACAGACTCTTCACAACATGAAAATATACTGAGAAGACCAGCAAAATAATAAAGCGCATATATCTCTCTGCTAAACTCGTCCTCTTTTTAATACACTTGTCCTATTTTATATAACATAAATGATCTTGTCAAAGTTCCACGTGTGCAAAACTCCTGTATCAGCATGCAGTTTTGTCTTTGGTTCATGTATGTGAATATAAATGCAGGCCTCCAAAGTCTGGCCAACTCTATTAGAGAAACAGCTGTAACATTTACAGATTGTGATTAGGTTTATTTCTGAGGCAGAGATCGGTCTCATGGCATTCAGAGTCGCTCAGGAAAGTCCTGAAGGACACGCAATGTACGCATCTAACAGCTCAATCACTACCCATCACAAATAAATCCAGATTTTCTCATCCAATACACCATGAATCTACTTGATCAAGTATAATACCTCAGGATGAAGCCATCACGAAAGTATTTGTCTTTAGAATTTGCGTGTGACACAATATTTGAGCCTGACAATCAAATTCAGTGAGCGTATTCACATCCACCATCAGACACACGAATGCACAATTTTTTCCTTCCCTTTTTGCCGCCTCCACAATTGGCTTGTTTAGCCAGACTTAATGAATTCTGCCCATATGCCCTGAGCAGCTGCTATGTTGCCCCTTCCTCCTGCCCCTGCCGAGCTGCGAAGTGCCCATCCATGTAGAGACAACCTCTAGCTGTCTCTCTAGAGAAAGCTAAGCCTGCCACTCCTCTGCTGGCAGCCAGCCGGTGCTGTCTGAGGTGGACTGTGGACGGGTTGAGGGCTCAGATTAGGGCCCAGTGATCATGGGTTGCAGCGGGCCTCAAATGATTGGCCCATTCGTTGGTAGATCAGAGAGAGGATTAGAGTGCGGTAGAGATCCAGAGACGCTGTTTGCCATGCGCTTGCATCCAGATTCTCAAAGTGACCTCTCTCCTGCCTCATCCTGCTGCTCCCCTCTTCTCCTTTATTCTCTCCGTGTCTCTCAGCTTCTACATCTGATGCTGCAGCGAGGCAAGCAGTGACCTCTCGCTGTCTGGGTGCAGTGAATTCAATCACATCAAAACAGCTGCAACATAAACATCGTTTCTTGTGAGACAGATGATTGTGCTCTGAAAGAGCTCTGGGGTTGTGATGGTAGACACACAGTGTCACTGGGAGGTGAGCTGAGTTTAAGGCCATGTCATCTCACTGGATATCAGATCCGATTACACAGGCTTTGCTTTGATTTAAGGTGTTTTTAATTCTTCTTTTACTTTTGTTTGTCAAAATAAGGAGGCTATTGCTATGGCAAAGGGAAGATTTTACTCTTATTTTATTTAAAGGGGTAGAACTTCGTAAAGACTTAATGTAAAATATTAATATTAAAAAGTGATCTCTGTAGCAGTAAACAGGCATTTTTCCTGTTTTTAAACACATTATGGTGAACTTGAATTTATTATTATGCGGCAAAGAAAAACAAAGCAAGAAGTAATGCTGTTTTCATAAAAATCTAACAAAGGCCTCATTTATACAATGCTTTTTCCGGCTCTCCGAGGACCAAGCCGGCTTGTCTTAATGTATTTTGATATCTGGTGCTAATTGGAGTCATAGACTAGTGAAAATATGCCACCAGCTCTACCCAATATGCTGTGGTGTTGACAGAAGTTTATACATCTTATCTGTTCTCAATATCTCCCTTCCATATGGCCCAAAAGCAATATGCTGTGGTGTAATTAAAGAAAATGGGGAGATGTAGAGATAGCTGAGGCCTGATGCCCAGGCCCCTGAGTTACAGAGTGAGGGGTGAGGACAGACATGCTAAAGCTCAAGGAATATTAGGCCTTGTTCATTTTCATTTCACCAGAGGCCACGTGCCAGTCACAGGTTCCCTGTCAGTGACCTGGCCGGCACCACATCAGCGAGCTGGCCTCCATCAGCCATAAAAGAACAATAAGCAGTTTTAAAAAATGCCTGAACCCACAGTCATGTCCTCTTCTAAACAAGGGTAAATATTTCTTTTTACTCGTGAAGTTATACCAGTTATACCATAAATATTTGCAAGGTCAATTTGGATTCTTTTGCTTGAAATAATACATGCAAATGCGGCCATATTCAAATGGACCTCTTTGAAACAGACCTCAAAAAGAAGTCACAGTATTGATTTGCAACAAAGACTCCATGATATTTCAAGTTTAAAGGAGAAATTCTCGACACACCACTAAGCCAGTCAGATCAATATCATTTTTTGATCAAAAGGGGATTTGCCTTTGTAATGGCTAGATTAAACAGATGTTTTATTTTCAGTAGTTACTCTGCACCTTTAAAAGCCTGCAGGGGGTTGTGGGGGAGGAGGGGAGGCATCAACTCCACAAAGGAGACAATAAAAGTGATATATTTTAAGACCTAAAGTTTGACGGGCTGAAAAGTAATTTAGGTTATTTTCCCCCCTCTCTTCTTTAGTTAATATTCTATTGCTCCAAGTCCCTTTTTTTTGTTTACCCCAGGTGGGCTTGGACATGAAATGGCTGGGACGGTGGCAGCTTGGAATGCCCCTGGGCATCTTACGGCTGTCATGTTGTCAAAGACCTGGGAAGGGAACTGAGAGTAGAAACTGCGATATACAGTATATAAAAGCGCTTCGGTCCTTTCAGTAACAGTGAAATCAGCTGCATCTGTTGGTATTAACTTCCTGCTTTTCCCTTGGATGTTTAAAGTGCAGCTATGTTGGGCAGTGAGAAGAGGTTGAACATGAAATACAGCCAGGCTCCACATTTGTCATGTATTTTATTATTTCCCTTCTTCACCCCTCCGTCTTGTAGGCAAGGTCCTTCATTTTTCACATGACCGGTTTTCTTATCATTGTAGGCCCTCTCTGCTGGCCTATGAGTGACTTAAAGGCAATAAAACACAAAACATTCTGTAAAACACGGATGCCTCTGTGCTGCGGAGGCCCTGCAATGCCTCTCTGGGAAATTATGATAATAACTCAGTGGTGGTTGGAGTGGCCAGGTTGCTTTGTGGGGCTGGGGGCTACAGGAAAAGCTTCATCAAGGTCCTCTGAGCAGGGACGGGTCAAGGTGGCCTGTTGGTCCTTACCCCCACCATCGCAAGTCATAAACTCTTTCCATCACAGAAGATGCAGCCAGGTACACACAGCAGAACTTCTTTGTCTTGTAGCTGCTGGCCATAAAACAAGGGTTGATAGGAGAGTGGTTGTGTTGGCCCCATGGCTGGTGAGGTCAGCTGAGGAGCTTATCATGGCCAGCAGTGGAAAATGCCTGAGTCAACACTACTTTTGTAGTTTGCCCTTTGAGGGTCAACTCTGCCATGAACTTGGTACTTTGTAATGTTGTTCCTTTGGAAGGGAAGACAGAAGGCAGGAGGAGCAACATTTAATTGTTTTCTTATTGTTGAACTGTGTCTGGGTGTAATTTTTGGTGTCTGGATTTAGTGCTGGCTGGAGGGAAGGAGGGGCTGGATGAAGCCCCGCAACACCTCTTGAGTGTGTGAATGAGAAGGAGCGAGGACAGGAAGAGAGTGCAGGCTCCACCACGGAGGTGCTGACAGAGAGGATAGAGGGGCTGAGATCGCACCTGTTCCAGCCCAGCACCCTCCCAGCAGGGCCTCGTCAGGGTTTCAGCCTTCTCCTGGCATCTGTGATGGGAGCCAGGGCCAGTCCCACCTCCAGCGTTTGCTCCACCTCTTCTTAGCTCGTGGAAAAAGTCGAGAGGCGCTGGAGGCTCCATCTGCTGAGGGCTCACCGTGGTCTCTGCGGCCCGCCTGGGGAAGGGGGTTGCTGGGCCTCTACGACTCTGCCACAGGGGTCTCACAGTGGTAGACCACAGTGCTGCACATCACACGTCACTTGCCAGCTGGCCAGGATTTTTTCCCCTGTAAACAGAGACTAATGACCACTCAACACACACTCACACATACACCAAACACATCCCTTGGTAGATTAGCAAGGGGGAGACAGTGTAGGTGAAAAGGCTGGGCTGTTTTGGGTAAATGAAAGCAGCCTGCTGAGGTTCCTTATGGGATCTGGGGTAATTTGAGCTTTGGGGAGGGTGTTCACATCACAGTAAGACACTGCTGAACCTACTTTGGGATTTTAAGTTGAATCCACGACATCACAGTCCAGTTTCCTGCTTGCATGCAACATCACAGGCCTCCCACTGCTCCTCCAGCCTCTACGATCCAGATGAGCCTGTAAAGCTCTCCTGTTGTGTCCTCAGGAAGTGCAGCAAAGGTTTCCTGGAGCACTTCCTGCTTATATTTGACACACATTTAGTTTTAGGGGAATGTTCTGTCTCTGTGTCCACCACATTGCTTTCAAAGTTTTCCACACAGAGATCAGAACTCCACATGACACTAAACACCTTGTTGGTTTATGTTAACTTTATAATAGATAGGTGTTTGTTAGGGCGGCCTTGAGTTTACTGGATCCAGACTGAAGGACATTTGTGACTCCATGTTTTCTGTCCTATCTCATCAAAATCTCCTTCACCATGTCTCCAAAGCTCAGTTTTCTCCAGAATTCTCCTCATTCAATCAAATTATTATTTTTAGTACCCCCCCCCCCCCCACCACCACCACCACCAAATGATTTCATATATATCCTGCAATCTTATTTGCACAGATGTCCCCAACACATGTTTTTTATAGATACAATTATAAATGGAAATATAAATAAATATTTCAAACACAGGATAGGAGTAATGTGACATTGAATATTATTCCCCAGTTAGACAGGGAGAAATAGGGAGGTCACCCAGCTACACTGAGACACTGGCAGCCCAGGCCCCACTGGTCCACCAAAGTGACTTGGCTTCATCTACAAACTCGCAATAAATATCTGGCCATCATTTATTTTAATTCACTCCTTTCTTGCTCAGATGGAATGGATTCTTAACCTTGTAGGACAAGGACACCCGCATGCTGCCTGCCTTGCCTTAGCTGTTAAATTATTCTTCATTCTTCAGGGGGAATAAAAAAAAGGAGTCCGGCGTTGCTCAAACTGTCAGCTCCAATGAAAAGCACGCCTGAAAATGTTGTCACTGAACCCCTGGACAAGGAAAAGAAGGGGAGTGGGCAGTAAAAGAGTGAGGGGGGGATAAAGAGGGGTGGTGGAGGTGGGGGAGTTAGCAGCCTCCAGAGTGATTTATTTGCCAAATCAGGACACAATGAGTCGATTATGAGTCCTCTAATAAGAGAGAGTGTTTTGGGACCCACTAATTGGGCATGATTGAGTTGCAGTCTGGGAGCCGGGTGAAAAGGGAACCTGGTCGGCGGCTGTCATGCAATCATCAGCTAATCAGAGCTTTGAAATTAAAACTGCGTGTTTAGGGTAGAGGACGGGATAATGGCAGGGACCTGCCTGAGCTCTGAGACCACTTGAGAAGGCTGTCACATGCTATGTGTGTGTTTGTTTGCATGTGCATGCATTTTTTTTAAGTTACAGTGGTGTGAAAGCATGTGTGGAGTGGATAGAGGGGGATTATGGCATCCTCCTGTATGTGCGTACTTGGGCTCTTTAATGTGTGACTGTGGTCTGTGCTGGTTGATGAGGACAGTGAAGGAGCTGTAATCAGGCCTGTGCTTGTGTTAATACTTGTATGGTGCATAGTGTGTATGTGCTAGGCGTAAAGAATTTGAGCTGTATGCATTTGAATTAATAAATGAAGACAGAACAAGCTTGAGCCAATAGAACAGCTTCTGATGAGGTTGTTTGATCAGTTATATAGAGCAAAAAAACCTCTCCGTTTTGTTGTATAAACATCTTTATATTTTTTTATATTACAGAGTATAAAACTGAATATCTATTTGATTATTTGTAAATTGGAACAAAATAATCTTTGTAATATAAATATTAATGTTTGGCCTTTTAATAACTTTTCCTTCCTCTTTATTAGGCCTATTGCTATTATTATTATTATTATTATTATTATTATTATTATTATTATTATTATTATTATTATTATTATTATTATTATTATTATTGTTAAAAATATCCTGCGGCAACCAAACATGCAGGTTCAGCCTAGTTTGAGCTGTTGTGACCACGTGCTGTCACTAGGGGGCAGTATTTAACTGTAATGCAGCGCGAGAGATCACGGACGGCTAATTGGTGTCTCTTCTGGTTGTGTCGGTAACAGAAACAGATAAAGCAGAAACAAGAGTGCAATACATGATTCAATCTTACGGGAAACATAAGAAAATGTGGTGTCTCTAAATATATATAGGCTATGTTGAACAAATATCTGAGCGCCATTGTTATCACCACTTTAAATATCAGCTCTAAAATTTGACTAATTTACCAAAACTTGCTACAGGATTTCTGAAAACTCCATCTGCAGTATTTGTTGGTGCCATCCTCAACAGTTAGCTTAAATTGATTCATAATTAGCAGAATTGTTTTATTTTATTAATATTATTCTTATTATTTTTATTCAGTCCTTTAAATGGTAGCTACATTTTAAACCTGGATCAGTAATTTTGCACCAGTCCTGTGAAACAGAAAAAAGTCACATAAGCATCATTGAATCCCACATGTTTTTCCAGCTTTACCAAATATCGTAATGCTGGGACTGTTTGTCAGGACTGTGAATAATAAGGTGCTTGTTTTCTTACTGATAAATCTGATCCTAAATGTTTTAATACTGACTAAACATAGTTCCAGATAATATAAATAATTTAGAAATATTCACATGTTCATGTTCGCTCAGGTAATTCGTTAAATATGGTAGCCTATGTATATTTTTCATTCATCTAATAATTACATGTACACATCTGTGTACTGATGTCCATGCTGCAATAATAACTGTAATTAAGCTTTATTTTCTTAAAATGAAAGCTGCTTCAATGTAGTTGCTTATTCATTCAGTCTTTTGCTTTTCTGGGCTTGCTCCTATCTAATCTGTATCTACAAATTACCCAACAAACAAACACAGTATTTTTTAAAATCCTCCCAAGGCCTTGTCTAATTGTAAATGCGTCTTACGTCTAAGGAGGGCCTCACTATAAAAATCTGAAGTGGGTTTAGGCATAAATGGGATTAATTCCCAAAGAATGTCCTTTGCTCTTCCTCCCATAATTTCATTTGCAGGGTCCACTGGATGAATAGCCAAGCAGGCAGTGATGTGGAACTGCAGGACAGGCCTTGCGGGGCCTGTGCTGCTACACCGCAACCTTCAGGTTATGTTACCTTGATAATGTCACAGCTGCAAGAACCACACTGCCCACCATACAGGACACAGGAAATCCAATTATCCGCCTTCTAATGTGTGGGAATTTTTACGCTCTCATTTCTTAGACTTTGGCTTCAGCTGCGCCTGAGGGCAAACATACCTGAGAGAGATTCCAGGGATTGTTATTTATTTATTTACTAGGAAAAATATCCATGGGCTTTCTGACTAAAATCAATAGGACTGTCAGATTATAGTCAAAGTGAAAATAAGAAGCTTTCTTGAAAAAACAAAACAAAACAAACTGAAGATTTAGCTTAAAATTAATTTGTTAATATAAGGAAGGTGGAGAAAAATGGCATGGAAATAACTTTGTCAATTTGTCTGCACTTGACAATAATCACATCAGTCTGACTGGAAACACAGAGAGTAAAGCAACCTGAACTCATCCTGAGCTGGAGTCAGCCAGGTCTTAGTGATGGCTGCACATGTGAGTAGGTTCTCCACCTGCATGGACCCTGGCTGTTTTTTTATTTAATTAAAAGGAAGAGAGGGCATCAATTTCAGCTGTGTGCCGGGGAGATGACAGTACACAAATTGAAAGTAAGCATTTCAGTGGAGCAGGAGGGGGCTGGTCCATCATTACCATGGGAGACAATTCTGTGTGCAATGTAACAAGATTAGAAATATTATCATCATCCGAACACTGGACATAAAACCTACTGCAAGAGGGAAAAACAACCTTCAGAAGGCATTTTCCCAAGAAAGTTGGCAGGTTTCATCTTTTCTATTCCTCACCCATCATTGACTATACATCCTAGAGGTCATTATTTTGTAAATGGGCACTTTCTCACTGATCCTCAGCTGTGTTTAAGCGATAGGGTCTGATTTTAAGCAGATCCAAAGGAATGTAAACAAAACCATTGAGGAGCCTTATTAATGAACAGTAAAGACAGATGAGCCTCCTCCATGCCAAGCAGGTTGCCTCAATTGGATTAGTGAAGTTAAGATTGGGATGGATAGCTGTCCATGTGCCAAGAGGCCATTAGCACGGCCAGTGTGCCGATACAAAAGCAGGCCAGGATTCCCCTCAGTGAACTCTAACCGGACTTAGCAGAGGATATCCAAAGCAGTAAACTGCATCCAGGCTAATAAGCAATAAACATTTATCAGCTGGGATAATACGAGGGATAAAAGTTGATGTAGCTCTTGCTTTTGTTGTTCTAAAAATACAAATATACATAAAAGTAACATGTCAGTGCATGTTGGTCATGCCCCAGTTTATCACTGAGATGCTGTCCATTCCTGGCATGCATCAGAGCAACTTGCTATGTTTCAAAGGCTGGTGTCATGTTCTCTGTGAGGCGATCATGGGCACTGTACATGTCAGTGGACACCAGGGGCCCTTCTCCAACCAACTATACAAATGGGCACGAGAGTGAAGAGCTGAAGAGATGTTATCAATCACCCACCGCATCTCAGCAGAGGAACTGCTGGCGTCTGTGTAGACAGTCCCACTCACACTGATCCATATAAAAGACTGTGTGATGTATTAGAGCGGATGAGCAAGGGCTAGCTCTGACACATGACTGACAGCTCATTTGACAGCCTCGGGAAAGTGTGCAGGGAAGTTTCAATCTAATCTAATGCTGCTGAAGGAATGAAATTGTGGTGTGAGATTATGTTTTCATGTTATATCCCCTCTAGGACAACACAGACTCGATGGGATGAATATGATGTGGATGACTCGCTGCTGCAGAGGTACTAAGGAGCCAGATGGCTCCAAGTCAGGACCTCCTTACCAGTGACGCTTTCCTCAATGTACGCCAGTCCTGAGAATCAGGTTTCTGACGTTTAAAGAGAACCTGATACCATGCTCAAACCTATATCTGTGGGTAAACAAAAACATTTTTGCCATGCATTATCAATCAGCTGTCTCATGGGGCTTTCCAAGCAGGTAATCTCTGTCATTCAATAGCTCCACCGCAGGAGCTGGGTTCTCCAGAAACAGGATAGCCACAATACAGACATTAATATTAAGTGCAACGGAGATCAGCTTTGGCCCTACTCTACCCTATCTTTTTTTTATAAGAGCAAAGTACCTTGGTATATATATATATATATATATATATATATATATATATATATATATATATATATGCACACATTTGTGTGTGTACTATAGAGGTCACTGCACA
>JBAMIG010000021.1:8687465-8718185 GCA_037177335.1 Kiunga ballochi | reverse complement strand
ATGCTGCAGCTGATAGTAAAGTGACCAGAACTACACATATATTAATATTCTTATCAATTTTTATTGTCGGTTCAACTGAGTGTAAACAACATTTTCACCATACATTCAGTACAGTGGTCAAATGCTCCAAAGCTATTATTGATCTACTTTTATTAGAAATTTTTACCATGGATTAGTACTGATTTTTCAGCTTTTACTTTTCTTAAACATTTTTAAGGGTAAATTGTACAAATTACAACTTTTGGGAAATGTGTAAAACACAAGTTTCTGTGATTGTAAATATAAAGTTATGAAAGAAGCAGGCTTCTAAAATAGCTCAGCAGTGGTTTTTATGTTCGTTGTTTTTTTATGTCATTGCTTTGTTTCTAATGTAAACCAATGACTTGTGAGAAACTATTGCAGTTTATTCTGATGATATACCATCATGCATAGAAGTTAACTGTGTCCTGTTGTGTCCCTGGTTCCCAGCATCATGATGGATGAACTGGTGCAGGACTTGGTGTCTGCACTGGAGCAGGCCTCAGAGCAGAGTAAGCTGGGGGAGCTGTGGGAGGAAATTGTTCTGAATCCTCTGCAGCATCGACGGCAGATCCGCCGTCGCAGATGTCGGAAGCGCTTCCGCGAACCCTCCTTGTATCCAGTGGCACGCAGGCGATGTTGGATCGAGGCGTCAGAGTCCAGTTTGGACGAAGCTAAAGACTACAGAGAGAATTCGTCCTCTGCATTCGGTGCATCTGTGGCCAACTGCAGTGACTCTGATGACATGACTGCAAATGAACATTGGCAATCCCTCATGAGAGGCCCAGTTCGGACCAGGCAGCCCTCATGGCCAGAATCGGACTCCTTCACCGAGAATAATCCAGCTCGGCCCCTCAGGAGGCGGAGGAAGGTCAAACGTATGACCTCAGATGTTACAGTCCGACTCCAACAAAGTTTAAAAGTTTCTGGTGTAGATGGGAAACGGAGGCGCCGGCCATCTAAGGTGCAGCGACTACCAGCGACAAACAGGAGGCCTACTGGTTGGATGGGGGCAGAAAGACAGACCGAAGGAGCCAGGCTGATGGGAAAGGAGTGTTGGAAAAGAAAGATGACAAAGGAATGCAGGGATGCTGCAGATGAGAACATGTCTGAAGGGTAATGCGAATCCTCAAAGCTCGTTATTTTTATATTATCTTTGGGAGAAAACACTGTAATGACTAAAGATCCATCCTTTAATTTGCAGCTGTGCGACAGGCCAAATCATAAATGGACCGTTTAAAGAAGTCAGACTGAAACTTTAAGTTTCCTCAAAATCTAAAAGCCCCTTTTTACCCTTTGAAAAGAAAGTTATCATCAATAACATAAAAGTCACAGGCATAACTAAAACCAGACAGAAGCATTTAAACAAGGCGACATTTAAGATGATCTTTACTGCCTTGTCTTAATCGAGCTACTTGTCAATATTCAGCATGTCCTCGACTAAAACCCCCACCAAAAAAGTACGACAATCATGCCTCTCTACTTTAAGGTATTGAGCTGATATTAAAAATGAATGATCATCCTCATCTCTTATAGCTGAGATGATCATCAGGGAGTGATCTTTGATAGTTACACCTCCAGGTGTCTGCCAGCTCATTATTTCCTTTCAAGAATATTGTCACAAATAAGTAAGAGACCTGGTGTGGGATTGATTTGTTTTGAAAGATATCCAGTCTAATTAAAGCGTGCCCCACTGTCCCAAAGCGCATCATCTTATACATTTTATCTAAAACAACTACATGCGGGTTTAACCACCAGCACAGAGAGATGTCATGCTTCTATCTTATAACAATCATAGTTTATATGCTGAATAAGTTGCAGCTGAGTCTGTAGGAGAAAGTCAGGCCATAAAACAAAATCGCCCTTAAATAGAGGGTGAAAATATACTATACTAGTGAGAATCATACCAGTGTATATTCTTGCAGATCTCTGCTCTCTTAAGATGCCTTTTCTTTGCTTATTTCTTTTTGTTTTGATCACACAAACCATTCAAGAAGAAGACTTTAGAAGTAAGCCATAATGGGACTGAAAAGGCTTTACATCTTCTGGTTTAATTTGCACTGACCTCCTTAGCCCCTAAACGGTACTTGTTTTCTTACTTTATGGAAAAATCAATAGTCGTTCTGACAGAAAACAGCTCCGGAGAAGAAATAAATGGGAGCAGCGTGGCATGCTGTCAATCATTTCTCACTTACACAACGGCAACACTCTTGATTGCTGCTCAGTAGACTGCCACTCTGTAGTGAGGGCTGAGCAATCTAACGGTTTAGCCCCGGCAGAGGTAAAGGATATGAACAAACAGCAGCAGTGATGAAGGGTTGACAGTGGTACAACAGCAATATTTATACTCCAGAAGCCTATGGTCCATTTGTTGTCAGACACAGATGCTTTGTTGAAATGTTGTTATGAGCCACTTGGATTTCTTTGGTCTCCATTTATTTCCATTAACCTTCGTCGAATGAAGTGTTTGGTCACTTACATCTGCCTCGCCTCAAGGTCACACCCCCTTATGTGCATAGTGTTCAGAGCTTTGCCTTCAGCCACCCAAGTGCAAGGAGAGCAGATGTTGGAAGCTCCAGTTGGACTCCACATCCTTGATTAGACCTGGCCCGAACTGCTGGCAGTGAGGCCACCTGGCACCCAGGCTGGCCCAGTAAGCAGGCCTCACCTGTGGGTAGGCCCTGTCCCGGGCTTGGCCTCCGTCTCCAGCTGTGTGCTGCTTCTGTTGATGTTGATTTCTTTGGGAAACAAAAAAAGCGCGCCGAGCACATTCGGCTCTGTCTTGCTCTAATTTAGATTTTGAGAGCTCTAAGAGGAGTTTTTGGGAAAGCAGGGACACATTTGCCGAAGTTAATTTTCATAAATCTCTGAGACTAATCCAATTACTGCAGCTCAGGGAGGGTGGGATAACCTTATAATCAGACACCCATGGAAGAGGGCATGGATTTGGGTTGGGGCGGCTTGTTTGAAGAGCCCACAGATCCATTGTTATCAGCACTCTGCCCCCCTCCGACTCTTCTCCTCTTTATTCCTCTGCAGAATGAGCCCAGGCTCAATAAATGGCAGCTTGCCTGTAATCTGTGAGCAAACTAGTCTGCCTCTCCCAGGATCTGAGGATTATATCCTAATGATTAGTGCTCATCTGGATACTGTGTTTTGCTTCACCTCTTTGACTTGTATAGAGACAACAGGGCCATGCGGGAAGTTCAGTTTGCCCCTCAACCCGGGAGTTTTTGCCCTTGCCTTTCTCTCACTTGAGCCTAAATGATTCTATTTGTTCTAAGTGCTGGATCTAATCCTTACTAGCAAATATCTGGCTATGATGGGGTTTTTTTGTGCTTAAAACAGCAAATAAAAGACTGTGTCTGTATTTATTAGCTTCTTTTGGCAGAGGTCACTGTTGAAAAAAGAATACTTTTTAGGTGCTTGGCTTGAAAAATAGGCATCTAAATTATTTATAACCTTAATTAGGCAGTACTTAATGGAAACAAGCTTACATTGGGTCGATAATATCACATTTACAACTTTATTACAAATACAGGGCATCTATTTTTCTCTATTCTGTGTTTTTTTTTTCAGCCTTTGGACAAAATGACTGCAATATGTTTAAAATAAAAACAAACAAACAAAGCCGCTATCTGAACACTGGTTTTTGATTTGGAATTGCAGACGTCACCAAAACAGCAGGTATCGTTCGTCGTTCAGATTGCAGCTTTGTCCTGTCTTGGTCCTGGAGTGAAATAGTCCAGAGGTGTTACAGCTGAGGAGCCCCTAGTGGATTCAGTCTGGAGGGTCGAAGGGGTGGTATGGCGTTAGAGGAGGTGGTGGGGGATGATGGTCTGGGGCTGCTCGGTTAGGCCAGACATCTTCCAGATTCCCCGGAGAGGCTTGCTCCCCTCTCACATCTGCTTCTCGTGGATGTTCGGGGAGATGATGCTGGACCATCTGGCCAGTCAGGCAGTCGGGATGGATAGTTTCCTGATCCTGCCGTTATTCTGAGGCCTCTGCAATATGGCAAAACATCCTATCAGCGCATATCTGACCCTCAAGCTTTCTCCTACAAGCAAGGTCAGAAAAGATAAACAGGAAGCAAACTGCAAGGCAGTCAAGCGAATTAAGCTTAGGTTCTTTCACCGCGCAGTTTGAAGGGGGATTAGTGTTATTTAAAGGGCAAGGCTGCTGCCATTGTCTAAAAGTTCCTGAATTTATGGGCTTTGTCCTCAAAGCTAATGCAGAAGCGTAAGCGTCATTTTTAGGTAAGAAAATAATAATAACGTTTCAGGATTGAGCTATTCAAGCATTTGCTTTCCAGCTTGTTTAAAAGTCCGAATTTAATTTAACTCTTTGTTACACTATATGTTACATTGACTGAGCTCTTATTCTATGGTTGTTAAGGTGTGTGAAAGGCAGTGAAACCCACTCCAATTTGGGTGGGGGACAGGGTGCAGGGGACAGAGGGCGTTGAGGGAATCTAACGGGCATTTGCCTGAGGGTTTGAAGGGGACTGACGACGGGGGAATGAAGACTGTAAGCAAGTGGCAGCCTGGACAGCAGATGTCGGCCAGTTGTATGGAAACGGCGGCATGTCTGTGGGTGGCTATGTGTGAGGGGCACACCCAGAGGGAGGGGTGGGCAGGAGAATGCGTTTCTCTCCGCTGTCATCCTCCACAACGCAAGACAGATTAGATTGGAGCTGACAGTGGAGGATATTCAATTAGATTGTTCATGTCACTCAGTGGCTTCGATCAGAGTCTCTCCTGATGCCTTTGTGCTCGCCATCGCAACAAGGGAGAACACAGCACGCCCTGTCTTTTTGTGTCATTTCCATTTATGTCGACCTCCAGCTTTGGTCTTCAACATTATTTTTATTATTGAATGCTACACGTTAAATATTGACATTACGGAGGCATGTAAATTTGGATTCACATTGTTCACTTTTCAGATGCAACAACATTGTCTGACCTCAAAAGCCCGTCAGGTTGGAGACGACAAATCGAAACTGAGTTTTTCCCTCTCAAATGCCTTTTATATTAAAGAAACAGGTCACTGGAGATGTTTTTTCTCTTTCTTTACAGGGAGACCAGCAGCACCTGCAGCAGTGACCCTGGTCTGTTCACCAATGATGAAGGAAGACAAGGTACAAAAAACCAAAATGGATCTTTACTGTGTGTTTTAAGCTTGTATGGAACGCCTGATTTGATAATGGCTATTTGCAGCTCCTATTGTGTCGTGTAAAAAAGACGGTGAGTTGTCTGTTGGAAGTACTCTGCTTTACTCTGAGGGAATGGTGGGGATTCAGAGGAAGGGTTGGCTACAATGGTTTGGTTGCTGGGCATCCAGGCGACTCTAATAAGACGTTGTCATGTCGTGTTAATGAGCGCTGAAGCCTTTGCTAATCTCATTAGCTGTGGTGGGGCCAGACGGCCTCTGATTTAACAGTTGTCACTACACCTTGACTGTGAGAGGCATGGTTCCTGTGTGTGCCTTGCTGAGTGACAGGTCTGAGAGGAGCCCACTGCCTGGGGATGAAACTGGCGTCATCTGGTGCTGGGTAGCTAAATAAGGAAACATATAGAAAATTAAAGTGGAATTTTAGCCATTTTTGACACCCAGAAACAATGAGACTAAAAACAGGTGATTGAAACCGAGTTCCAAGTTAATTACAGGTCTTTATTGTGCAGATGTTTAGTAGCTTTTAAATCAGACTGAGGTAAAATGATCCTTTAGTCTATATTATCATATGAGTACTAAGTAATTTAACTTACTGTGGTGATATACTTACAGATGCATTTTCTTTCTTTACCTGCAGGTGATGATGAGCAGAGTGACTGGTTCTTTGAAGGGGACTGTGGTGTTGGAACAGGTGTGGCCGGCCTGCTGCCAAACTGGGACTCTGACAGCCCACTTTCTCTTGAGGATAGACACACACCTCCCAAGTTCCTGCAACCAGCACGGCTCTCTGACAGAGGTTGTGCAGACATTTATTTTTCTCTGTGCAAATATAAATAGATTTGAAACAAGTTGAATGCAACAACCTTTTTAGAGTAGCTTTTCTGATATGAGGGAAATCCTATATTAACACTCTGTGGGGTTTGGTTAACTGGGAGTTATTTAATTGTTTGCAGTTTGTAGTTTGTGCCACGAGGTGTCCCAACATTCCTCACCCTGAACCTTTTAAAATGGTTCGTCCAGAGGTGAGGGGGTGGCAAATCGAACAAAATTAAGTGGAATCAGAATTTTATATGCGGCTTATTTAGTTACAAAAATATCAAATTCTGAGGAATTAATTTCATGTTTTAAAGCATTTTAAGTTTTTACATTAAAGATCAAACATTTGTCAGATGGTACAGTAAGATTAAGATGAAGTTTATGTTTTGTTTTTGTTGCAGGATATCATTCACGTCTCAAACGGCTGCCTGGCTCCGCTGCCTGCTGCCTCAGGAAGGACAGAAGGCGGCTTCCCAGGAAGGTTAAGAAAATTAAAACTCTTTTTAATGTACCATATAGTGTAAAGCACCATGTTGCTTTTATGTTTGTTTCTTACTGGGACTTTGTGCTGAACAGGGTAACAACATGCCAGTGTTTGTAGAAAGACTGCGACACTTCTCACAAGATCCTTACCAGAGAGAGTATGTTATAATTGTGTAGAAATTCTAATATATCCATATATTTCCATTACATTTTGCCTTAATCCTCTTTATCTTTTTTTAGCTTTTGGTTGCCTTCTGTTGGGAAACGAGACCGAAGTCAGGTACGCTACCACAACAGATCTTATATTTTAATGCTCACAGCACTCTGATAGTTAAACTAAAAATATAATTGTTGCTGAAACTTTCATTTTCCAGTTGAACCCTCTGTGCCCATTCCCAGTGTGTCCTATGGACATGATGTCAGAGAGCTCCCATCTCAGATGTTCCTCCTCAGTCTTTAGAAACAGGTAATTAAAATACAAAGCAGTTATTTGGGCTCGTTGGAGAAAGTCTAGTTAGTTAGGTCTATATGTTAATGGGCTGCACAACCAGCTAACATGAGCCAGAGCCAGAACTGCAGCTAGCTAAGTTACCCTCTGTGCATGTGTGTGGGCATGCTTACGTAGACGGCCGGGCCAAAGCTTGCTCTCATTAAAATCAGATTAAGCTCGGTGTGTGTTCAAGTATTCTTGTTTCAAGTAAAGTTTGGGGAAATTTTCAGTTGTTAGGTGATGCATGCTTGATGTGTATGCATGCGATTTGGCTGACTAAATATGGACTCCTTTTGTTTGCAAGTTATTAGAAGTGCTGCTACTTGATAAAAATCACTGTCGTCAGCTGGAGAGCCACAAAACCCTTCCCCCATTTTCTGCATCAAGTTGACAAATGTTAACTTAATCTTGAGGGCAATCCTGTATTAAATACCATCACTTTAACAGCTCATTCTTAGTTTTCAAGGTCAGTGTTCCTAAATAGAGAAATACTGTGTGGATGTAGTGAGGATTTAAATTCTGACATTTCTAGGACTGCATGGAAACATGAAAAGAAAAAGAGAAAAATATCCAAAATGTATTTGTCAAAGCGACTCATTGCTCGCAGCCATCCCTGGAACTGTTGGATCTACATGGGGGACTATTGAGAAACTGAGCAGCCCTCTTGGCCTCGAGACTGTTGGACTCATTGTATTGTTTCCACTCTGCCTATTTATGGTGCATTCTTAATTTTGTTTCACACACTCCTTTCCCTCCCTCTCTCTTGGGTTGTTTCACAGAGCATTCCCTCGCTCCTTGATGAGGGGCAAAAACACGACTGCTATGAAAAGCCCCTGACTTCTTAGAGCTTTCTTTTCTAAAGTGTTCCTTTCTTCTCCACCTGAAAGGTTCCTTCAGATTCCAGTTTAAAGCATTGTGAATACTAATTTCTTCTATTAAAAAGCCCTCATATCCCTGCCATGCTCTCATTTGAATGACGGACTCAGGGGAGACCTCTTAATTCCTTTATAGTGGGTTTCAAGACCCCTTCACTTCAAAAAGTATAAATCATACTCCCAAATGAATGAGAGAAGAGGGGGGCAGGGAGGGAGGGGGGGTGACGAGACGAGCTTCTGATGTCTTCTATTGGACGCAGAAGCTCTATCTCCCCAAGATGTTCAAATCCACTCTCCAGTGGGATGGCGGCTTTCCTTACGGCCCGGCTCATCCAGGTTCACCCGAAATGCAAACGGAAACCTCGCTTGTCTGTTAAACCTTAAAATATCGCCTTTCCCGTATGATTTGGATAAAAGCGTTGCGAAACTTTTCTTTGTTTTTAAACAGCCTTGAGTTTTCTTTGCATAATGATGCTTTATAATCTGTTTGGTGATGGCATGCTCCTCATTCTCGCGCGCCTGTGTGGACAGATGCAAGGCTTTGTGAGAGTGCCTGTAGCGCTTGCGGCCGGTGGCCGTGTTAAAATGCATACCTGCCTCCCGTCTGAGCTGGACTGCAGCAGCTTTTATCTATTGACTTATTTATTCCTAAATGACACTTGCACTGCGAGATAAATCATAGTCTAACACCACTCCCTTCCCAGTTTTCATTTTAATTGTGAGATCACAATGTCAGCAGTTAGTATATTGGTGTGAGTGGCCTATTGATTATTGATTTGGGGCTATTGATTACGTTCCCTAGGGAGCCTAATCCTTTCTGATTCATTTGAATACCTCTATTAATCTTGAGATCCTGCTCACACCTGAAGCACCATGTACGCTAATGAAAATAGATGGCCATTTTGTAACTGCATCTTCTCACTCCTTTTTTGATTTATTATTTTTAATTGATATATTTGCTTTTGGATGTGGGCACCAAAATTACAATTGACCCTGTGTCAGAGTTGTTTTTGCTCTGCACCCAAAGGGACTTCGTTGCATTTCAAAGTGTCTCATATGACCTGAAAATCTATCTTGGGACACTTTAAAAAAAAACAAAACTTCTGTGTCCTTGTGTCTTTGATAAAATGTAGTTGTTGGACATCTCCAGTCCTTCTAACTAGTTTTTTCATAGGTTGTCGCCTCAAAGTCAATATTTGTTTTCTCATCACAGTTTCAGCAAATGCAGGCACAAACATCTGTCAAGCTGTTAAAGCTGATGAAGTAACAGATGTTAAATAATAACAGAGGTGCTTTGCAGCTGCCTTTTTTTTTTTTTTTTAAATCACTGCCATGTAGCATGCTTATAAAAAGCCTTTAGTTTCTGCTCTGAGATGAATGGTAGTGTTTTCCCTTGGTTAATGAGCCAGCTGATAGTATTCTTATGTTTGATTAGCATTGTGCTTAGTGCCTCAGTGGGCTCCTTATAGCCTCCATGGTGGCTTGGCTCTCTTGCAGGGAAGGGCCCTTCAGGCAGCTGGGGCCCCTGCAGGTGTCAGCGGAAAGAGATGGAAGGATGGCCCTCTATACATTAGGACTAAATGCATCAGAGTCTTACTTTTAATACCGCGAGCGTGCCTCGTGAAATAATGCGACGTTTAAACGTGGATCGATTTTGGAATTAAAAAGTTAGTTTGCAAAGATTTACTGTGGGGAGTTCAATGCTTGAGCTCTTTATCAGGGCCGCAAATGGCTGGTTATGTGCTGTCCGACAGAGGTACGATTGAGGGATCGATAGGAGCGTGATTTACTAACTGGAGTACAGGTAATCAATAAGTATAAAAGTAAATGAAATATGCATTACTGGGATTTTATTAGAGAGGGGTAGCAGGGGAGAATAACGGTCAGGCCATTTATTTTTATATCTATTGATTATACAACATAGGGACTTTGCTCAAAGTGTGCCCTGAACAGCTCTCAACACCCAGCGCTTGCACACCCGTCATGTGATTTATGGGTGTTGAGGTCATGGAACACACTGCCAGTTAAAAGGCTGGTTTGACTGGGCCTCATTGTAGCATGTGTCTGTTAGGACTGGGAGCTTTATGTAGCACCTCTTGGAGGTACGCTCTTTGCAGAATTCATTGTAATTTTCAGAGAACCTATTCTTTGTATCTCCTCCAAGACTCCATTTAAATAAGAGGTAACAAAGTGTCACTATTAGCTTAAAATGTTCATGTTTGTCTTTCCTCTGTGGCCGCTTTCTCTCATACACTAACATATACATAACACTGATAACAGCAGTGGCTCCCACCCCCATGGGATGGAGCAGACCTTGACCTTAACTCTGCATCTCAGGAGTCAGGGCTATTAAATCAGGGGGAGCTTTTCCTATTTCAGGGCTGCTGACATGTGACACAGTAGAAGCATATAGCAGGGGTAATTTGTTTATGTGAACTCTGCGATGACTCAGGCTCAGCGTCGCTCCTCATAGAAGAAAAATATATGCATCAGGGGAAAAAAATAGAGTGCATTTAGTCAAAGTGTTGTGAGCTTTATGCTAAATGCGCTTGCAAATGTGCAGCATTCACTTTTATCAACTTATGTAAAATTATTAAAAATTATACATGTTTTTATTTGTTGCAGGTAGAAACGGGATTATCATGCTGAGAATCACATTTTTTCTTTCTGTCTTCATCCCTCCAGGCAGACAAATTTCACTCCAGGAGTGTTAGGCTCAACAGACATCAGGAGGAGGAGGGAAACCGAGGCTACATCTATCACAACATCAGGTAGCAGCTCGCACACATCAGTATACTCCACACGCATAGATGAGAATATAAAAATGTGTTGCTTTGCATTTTAGACATGCAGATGACTTGGTTTTGGGATTCAGGTGTTGCATTGTTGGATGCAGTTTTAAGGGCTCATGACATGCGTGAGATTTGCATCATGTGGATCTGTTACAAAATCAATGAGTCCCACTTATAACATCCACTAAAACACTTGATAGAGATAAGAGGAGACAGCCAGTGGCATTCATCGTGTTGCATAACAGACCTGCACTCCAGCTACTAGAGTTATTTTGCTTCTCTAAACAGGAAAATAAGCCTATTAAGGGTAAGAAATGTGTTACCACTCTTACAAAATAACTGTTGCATCATAAAAGCTGCATTTTTGAGGCTAAAATGGTTGAATGCTGAATAATAGAATAAAAAAACAGGTTTGTTTGATTTGCTAAAATCCCACAACAGTTTGCAATTATTATATTTACCAATAATGATGTTCTGCTCCAATTTCTCCTGTTTTGGATGACAGTGGTATCCAGTCACATGTTTCAGACTAGATTGGGTTTAAAAGTTTGCTTTCTGAACCTTCTCACCTGAAACTAAATGAAAAGGTGCAGACAAGGACTGGGTGGTTTGTAAATTAACTAAGTTAGCTAATCAAACTGGTTTAAGTGGTCTTTTAGAAAGACCACCCTGAAAGGAAGAGGCGCTGTGGTGATCTGTAAAGTTGGATTAAGTAAAACCTGGTAATCATGTAGGGCTTCATGTGGCGCTGCAGCCTCACAGAAGGTTGCTTGTTTGATTCTTGACTCTGGCAGTGGCATGTCTGTGGTGTTTGCATGTTCTTCCCGTGTTAGCGTGGGCTCCAAAGACATGCATGTTAGATTGATTGGTCATTTGAAATTGCCTTTAGGAAGGAATGTGCTTGTGTGGTTGTTTGTCTCTCTGTGTTGCCCTGTGATGAACTGCCGAAGTGTCTGGTGTACCCCGCCTCTTACCCGTTGATTGCTGGGATAGGCTCCAGCTACCTGCAACCATGAACTGGATGAAGTGATATAGGAAATGGATTAAATGATTTTAATCATGTCGAGCAACACAGTGGAATGACAAAATATTACGTGTCAAAGTAGTTGATATTTACTCTAATTTGTAAGTAGTACGAGCATGCTAACACCTCAAGCACAAACTAATTACAAGCTAGCATGTTAGCATACCGAAGTTAGCAATGTACTTAAATCACTGTTTTGCCTTAATTAAGTGGCCGGTAACTCTTCATTTTGATAGTTCAGTTCAAAGGAAAGGTTTGGGTATAAAGTTTACAGTCAAAACTTGAGAAATTTTAGTAGAATGCCCCATGCATTCTACATAGGCAGTGTGTGTGTGTGTGTCGGTGTGTGTTAAGGCCAGTGAAGCTGTCTTTTTTCATTAGACTGATGGCTCGGGGCCTTGTGTCTTCGCCGGATTGAAATCTGAATTGGTTTGTCCACCTTTTCTTCTCTGTCCCCTCTCTACGCACCACTCCTGCAGCTGCTGTTTGTCATTTAAATAACAAATGCTGGTGGTTTCCTGATTTAGTGAGGGGCGCGGGCCTCTGATGTATATTAATATTGCTGCACAGTGCTCTGTACCAGGGTCCATCATTCATTTGGATAAAAGAGGTGGAATTTGAAAACAGCCAATGCTTTACTTGGATACAGATTGCATCCATTTATTGCACTGAGTGATGGAATGGCCGGCAACTCCGTCCTTCACCTTCCCAGTGCTGAACCTTTTCCCATAAAAGTAAAAAAGGATTCACCCCTGGCCCCTGAGGACCCCTCATATTCAACTTGAGGAACCAGGGGCATTTCTCATTTTGTCGACGGTTAACGGATTCAGTCTACTCTAACAAAATCAAATGCTTGTTTTCATTAGATTCATGATCATTGTGTATTAATTTATTTAGCACATGTATTTCAATACATTTATTACAGCGGATAAACGACTACACGACGCTTTAGATCATATAGAAGACCCTGATTGGCATACCCCCTACAAACCCTTCTCATTGTGTTTTCCTGCCTCTTGAGTCTAGTGCCCCCTGTCCACTATGATTTATCATGCATCCCATGCCGTCCAATGTCAGTTTCTGCAGCTGCAACTGCTCTGTATAAATCTTTACTTTGGCAGCCTGCTGCACCATGTCGCTCCTCAGTAATCTCACCACCACCAGTAGATGCACATTCACCCTGACAAGCTTTCACACTCCCCGTGTAAGAATTTTGGTTTGCTGCCACTCAGACATAAACGTGCACAGTGGCAAAATCAGACTGTGATTTACCAAGAGGAGTAGTTTCTCGGTAGACACCTTGTTTGCATGGAGAGATTGTTCTCTGCATTCGTTTGCGAGAACAGCGCGTTGCTCTTAGTGAACACGACAGCCGAGTCTTTGAGTTATCTAGAGGAAGTGGATTGTCGTATGTGTTAGTGGTTGATTTGAAACTCTGTAATCAGGAGTGAAAATAGTCTGTGGCCAAAGGTATCCTCCAGGGCTCTATGGGGAATTACTGAGACGGTACCCAGCTGTTGCTTTGTCTTCTTTCTTTACCCTTTTAGCACCTCCACAGCAGTGCTGAAGCTGGTTGCAGGAAAAAAATACAACAACTTATCAGACCAGGTATCTGTTTGGATTAGATGACCACTCTATTTCTCAGCCTTAAATTGGCCTTTTTCTGCTTTTCTCCCACCATCAATCCAGCAATCTAATTCAACAAGTTCTTACAGATATTGAACAAAGCATGTTTTTTATTTCACAACATATTTTTCGAACACAGATTATTATAAATGATATCTTTATGGCATTACATTCAACTGTCCACAGTTTCAGATATGTAAAATGCATTCGTTATAATATTACCCGGTGAAATAAATGTAAATCAGAACAACATTGGGGGCATTAACCTTCAGTAGAAATATTGTAGAAAAATTAGTATATTTCTTATAAGTTGAAGCAAAACGCATGCTTGTTGTCAGCTAAGATCTTAATTTGCTCTTCGGACCACATTTATATGTTGGTCGAATGTGGATGCCCAAGTTGAGGCCAGCCCCACGGTCAGCTCTGCTGCCTCTCCTCTTCCTCCTCTGTCTTCCATGTGTCTCCTTGCCTGAGCAAGACGGCTGTGTGACAGATCACCTGCGTTGGAGGCCCGCCGTGTTCCTGCCCGGCGGTCCGGCCCCCTCTCATTAATGCCCAGGCTGGTGCGAGGGCCGTATGGCAGCACAAGACAAATAACGCTACCACTCAGCCATCACTTCTGCTGACAGAAATGCAGCCCACCGCACTATTTCGCCCTCTCCGGCTCCACTCCACAACCCGCTCTTGTCCTTCAACCACCCCCCATATCACCTCCATCGCCACCTGCACCTGCCTGCGCTGCTCCACCAAACTTTCATGGTGGTGTTTATCTGTTGCTGGAGGCTGAGCTTAACGCTGAAATCCACACAGGTTGATGTACAGTAACCACAAACTGCTTGGCTTTGCATCCACTCTAACTGTTCCGTCATTTTGGTTTTAGCTTTTTATTTGGTTTTAAAGGCTCGTTCTGTTAGGTGCTTCTGGGCTTGCTTGTGGGTAAACCCTCTCGCCAGGAGGTCTGATTTGAATGTTATATTTCTGCATTTGTGAAGTGTGTGTGTGTGTGTGAGCGAGAGAGAGAGACAAGAGAGTGAGCAGGAGAGAGAAACACAAAGGCTAATCATTAAAGAGCCATTCAGCCCTGTTCATTTAAGTGTGGGAATCAGCAGGCCCATTACTGTCAATGTGTAATTAGCTGATTAATAAACAGGGGGAAGGGGAGTGCTCCAGGAAGGCCTGTAATGATTGTTTTTAGAGAGCATCACATGAGAGCTTATTAAGATGGTAAGGTGGTTCCATTCAACCTCCCATTATCACCCATAATAAACGTATGTACTGTAATTCTTCCACTGACAGAAAACCTTTCCATTCTAATTTCTTTACTGACCTTGATGTAAAACCACCAGAGTGAAGGTGCTTGTATTGCTTTAATAAAGCCACAAATTGCCCCAGTTTGTCATTTATAAAGCAACATGAAGATCTTGTATCCATGACGTGTTTATTGTAGAGAGAACACATGAAACCAATATTGAAAAGTGACATAAGAGGAACGTTTTTAGGAGAAATGGTACGATGCATTAAAAGCTGCAATCTATTCCTAACTTGTAATTCTGTTGTCTGAAACTAGAGCTAGCTCAAAGCATACTGGGCATACTGGGTAACCTGAGCTGTTTCTAGGGTGATGAAGCAATGGGTAAAAGGGAGTACTGGTGGTTATGGTATTGTCTATGGTGGCCCATTAAAGACTTCAACAATTCCTACCTAAATTCAGAATTAAGGAAATCAAATCAAACTTTATTTATAAAGCACTTTTTATGTAACAAAACACACAAAGGGCTTTAAAATGTTTTAGCATGTTACAATAAAAACACACAATCCTCTCCATTCCCATCCTTAGTGTCTGGGTCCTAACAGGATGTAGGTATAAAATTGTTGTTAGAAATAGGCTTGTCGCTGCTGTGAGGAAGCAATATCATGAGGATTTATTCACACCAGAAGCCAGCCCACCAGCTACCATAGAGGACATCACTACAGGACCCGGGTAAGCCAGGGTCCAACACCCCCAGCCACCCATGGCAACGATCCACGCAGACCAGCAGGCAAAGCCACTGGTGTCGAGGAAAAAGCAATGAAAAAATAAAAATCTCACTTTGGACATAAACTGCAGAGCAGTACAATAAAAACATTAAATCACCTGAAACAAAAATATCCCAGAGAAAAATCAGCTGATCTATTCAAGTATCTTTACAAAGCATAAGTAAATAATTTCTGCTTTGTAATGAATGGAAGAGGCCCGACCTCTTGACCTGTAACAGCCACTGATCATCTTTCTGTACCAGTGGACATACTGGTTTCTATACTCACTTGTTAACCAGAAAACCTTAAAGAAAGTAATGTTTGTAGGCATTATATTTGATTTAAAAGCCCTAATAGTAAACAATCCTCTGAAAAGCTCCTGCATCAGGTGGACTCCTGAATTTTGATCACATTCCCTTTTTCCATAACCCAAATTCCTTACATAACTGTTTCAGACAAACCAATGGCAAATAATACACAACACAGTGTGTAATAAGCAGGACTTTAACCTGTAATAACTTATTTTAAACATCAGATCTAGTATTTTTAAAGTATTCGAGTGTCCTCTCCCCGTCCCGCCGTGTTAAGCTCAATATGAAGACCTATAACTGCTGCAGAGTCACGTGCATTCGCATTCTAGTTTGTGTTGGAAAAGTGGAAAGACGTTGTGAAACCAAATGTTTACTCATTGGATTAAAAGAAAACAAGAATTAACCAACAACTGGTAATCATTTACATTCAACAAAATGTTCCCCTCTGTTTCTCGGTATCTGTCGAATATGAAAAGCTTGAATTTTGATCAAGTCATTTGACTATGTTTAACCCGGGTGTTTGAGTTGAACCACAGCAACGGTTAGTCATCATTCCCCCAAGAAATATTAATCAATTATCTTGCCCGGCGGATCAGTTTGAAGAAGAAGTCATCTGGAAAGAGGCACAAGCAGATATAAGGGAAACAAGCAAAAGCACATGCCAGTGAATGCTGTAATGCCTAATCCTCTGAGACAGCCCAGAGCCACAATGTCACTTCCAGTTCCCTTGTCCTCTACTGTGGGACTGTTTGGCAAATGTCTTGTGTGACCGCCACTAACTTTTTTTTTTTGTTTTTTTCTGGGCAATCGGGAAAGATTTATTTATCAAAGGGAAGTAAGAAAAACAGGAACGCATGTTAGGCAGCGCAATTGTTTTAGAGTTCCTCCGTCTCCTGTGAAAATTGGCCCCGGTTCTCTTTCATATATTTCTCTTCACGTGCAGACGGAGGGCTTTAAAGGTGACCGAGGTCAACAGAAAAGAGGATCTTTAAAGAGCAGCGTAGTCGGTGAGATGTGAAGTATTATGAATTGAGCTGAAAACATATACATAGCATAACAGGAGTAGGGGGAGAAGTTAAGGCAACAAAGCAGCATATGCACAGGTCATATGGGACCAAACTGGATTAAGCTCACATGGCTAAAATCTCCTTAATATTTAATCTGTTAGAAAAGGAAAGGAATGCTTTGTTGGTGTTTTTATTACTATTTTTTATTTCAACATACTGAAAACAAGGTTTGAGCTCTGAATTAAATGCATGCTTTTAAACAGTCAGCTAAAATGTGATTAATGTCTTCATCTTTTGGTTCCTTCAGTATTTTACATGTTTTTTTGTTGTATTTTTTTTACAGCTAGCACTACCTTTCACACAGATCACCCGAAAGAGGATGCAAAAGGAGGAGCCAGCAACCCATCAATCCCAGAAGCCGATCTACCAACGCATCAGTACTCTGCTTCTGCCCTGTCTGAGAGTTCGTCTTTACTCCAGGGGGACCATGAAGACACCTGAATGGGATGCCTTGATGGGCACATCTGATTCCAACAGCAAGCTTTGAGAAGCAAGCTATTGTGCCACAGATTGAAAAAAGCTTGAACTTTTATTGCTGCACAAACTTTTTAACAAAGGAAAAATACAAATCACATTATCAGACTTCAAATCAGCATGTTCCTGCTAGATTCAGCCCCCTTCCAGGTAGTATATTAAGCATGACAAATGTTAATGCAATCAAGCCTTGTTAAGTCCTCCGCCATCTCGTAAAGGAAGAAGGCAGCTTCGAGAGACTTCTCGTTTGACTCTGGACTTGACTGCTCCTCCTGTTTCCGCACTATGTCTCCAGGCCACCTGCTACTGCACAATTGAACAATTATGTCCACTCTAGTAGCGCAGCACTTGTCAGCAGGAACCTTTGTGAGATGGCCAGTTTAGGCTTACTGGCCAAGGGGAGTCTGCTCTACTGTTAGGGCAGGCAACAATTGCTGTGCAGCGGCTTGTTCTAAGCCAGAAGAGCATCACAATGTTTAGCTACCACATGCTGCTGCAGAGTTCAGAGAGGCGACCACTGGTGGAAAGCCACACAAAGTACAGGCCTCCTATTAGCATGGATTTGAAAAGCTACACTTGGTACAAAGGTGCTCATTAGCACAACACAGAGGGAGTGTAGTCGCGGTCCTCTGAGGGCTGCCTCTGTTCTCTTCAGGTTACCTTCTATATTTAAATTTCCCCAAACGTATTTAAAGTTCAAGGCCCGCTGCAAGTCTGTTTGAACAGGCTGTTTTATTTTTTTTTAGCAGCGCTGGACCAGTTGTCTTTGGAGCTGCACAGAAAGTGGATGGAAACCAGCTGAGAGGAGTTAGTGGAGCCATTGGAAACAGTAGAAGAGACTCAGACGCAGGATTTTTATCTACCCTTGGGTTATACAGGTTCCTGTCTTCATCAGTTGCATTAAAGCAGGTGTAGGGGAACTCTCTCTGTTCAGTCAAACGAATGAATCACTGTGCAGAACCAGAGCCGTGATGTATACGTCTAGATCATGTTAGTGAAAAATTTCCAGCAATAATAACCTATTTACAGACGTCTACCTCACCGGCGAAGATGGTATGGAGATGATGTTTGATCGCAGAGCTGCAGCAATCCTTAAATTGATTTTAAATAAAACATTTACAAAATTCTGATTGCATTAAAAGTATCAAATACACATTTTTACATAATTATAACAAGATAACTATAAGAAAAATAAGTCACATGTTCACAAAGTCTTCACACTTTAGTCATATTTAGGAGAATAGCTTTAAATTGAACAAAATTTGCCAATTAATATGAGTTATATCTCTGCAATATTCCATCTGAGAAGATTTTATGTGATCATGTTGGAGGGGGGTGACATTTATAAATGCTGTGTGTGCACACTAGTCTAAATGGATGTCCTGCACAAGACATCCTGCCACTGAAATCAGTCAAAGTGTTGAGGCAGAGAGGGACCCCAACCCCCTCAGCAACTGCTCTTTTCTCTTCCTGCAGGTTGGCTGTAGGCTCTTTTCTCTCTGAATATACACCAGATTAATAGCAGTTGCTCTGCTGGGATTCATTATTAGACAAAAAAGCTCTTGATAGAAATATTGATGGATTCCTGGAGATATACGCTCCTGAACCTGTTGACAAGTATTGACTGTATGGTGTTTTAAGCTTTGTGCTGCTGCCATGTCTGACAGTCTGTGTTTTGGTGCCAAGGCACTGACAGGACAGGAAGATGCATCAGTTCAAGTACAACAGGAGAGGAATACCTCACCTGCCACTTTGTAATTAGCAGCCACTATAATGACAGCTCAATAAGACCTTATGCCCCAAAATGAATTTCCAATGGCAAGGAAATTGGGAGGAATGGCATCCGTACAGCCAGTCAATTGTCCTGTTACAGTTAAGGAATCCAGCATGCTGGTACCACTCGTATTTCATCCCAGGTAAAGATTACCTGTCAGGCCCATGGGAGATGTATTGATCTGTTTTCCTTTTTCCGCCAGCAATCACCTGACAAAGGCACCTAGGAGGTGAGTGAATGAGTGATGCCTGGTCTGTCTGCTCCAGCCTGGTAGCTTCCAGTGTCCACTGATGGGTGGAGAGGGGATGAGGAAGAGCGGAGACAATGCAGTCATAAACTTTTTCTTTTAACCTCATCCATATACATGCAGGGCAAGCCTTCTTTGAGCCCTGGTCAAAGGTCAGTGGGGAATTAGCTTTTTTAAATTTTTTTGGGACTCTTATTGTTTGTTCCTGCTGTGTGGTGCGTGCAAAAAATAGAAATGCATGCAAAAGAGTCTTTGTGGTTCCTGCTGACAAATGCATCACTGTAGTTCTGCATATTTTGGATGTCACATGCAATCCTTAAGAAATCCAGCGTAGTATGAATAATTGTTTATGTGTCTCTGGTAATGATCATTATCTTTCACAATATCATAGATTTTTTTTTTTGGCAGCTAGCAGTATTTATGTGTTTGCCTTGTTCAGTAGAATGTCAGTATATATTACTCATGATGCCACACATTTAAAGTAAAGCACTGTAAAAAAAAAAAGTCTGGTATTTAGGCTGTGATCATTATAAATCCATTAATTGAAAGATTTAGGTCTTATGGCATTAATTTGTAAATGAAGTTACATGATTGATAGTACAGTAGATATAGTTTTTAAACTGTCCTTTTTAATTTAATTTACAGGGATTTAAAAATCTTGGTGATATCAGGGCTCTAAGGCAGCTAGCCACATTTGATATGTTGTACAAATGTCATCTTATCTCCTAAGGCTGTTATCTTTATGCTTAATAGCAGCAGTGGAGGCATGCCTAATTGCTTTGCAAATGATCTAAAGAGGATTACTTCTCCCTTAGAAAGCCTGCACCATGCCACTAGATGTAAGAGAGACATCACAAAGAAAAGTCACTCAAACTTGCAGTGCAGTGTTTCTGCAGTAGCTCAGTTTTCTGGGATCGTGAACCAGTGTTATGCCAGCAGAAGGTGGATTCAGTCCTCTGAATGACTATAATGTGCAAGATGCAGTTTTAAGAATGTGAAATTTTAAGTCTTCTTTGTATTTTAAAGTAAGAAAAAAGGTTTTTGGAGATGTCTTGCATTCATGTTATTAGTGATGTTATATTTATTTATTCATATCATGAATATTTAAGGAAATCCTCAGTATCTGTACATTTCAAATACTAAATTCATGTGCAATAAAAAAGTTTTGGTGATTGCAGTCATGTCTGGTGTTGTATTATAGAAGCAAAGTTCAAGTTTTCGGACGCATTGCAAGAGAGGAGGAGGAGTGTCAAATGTAATCCTGCCATGCAAAGTAACAACACTCATGTCCTGTAGGTTGTAACTGTAGTTAAGTTTACTGTTCAGTTTTTATATGTTAATGTATGGAATACATTTTATTTATTTAGGTTTAGTTTAAGTTGTCATTAAAAAAAAAAAAAAAGCTTATTCCGCTGATATTCCACAGCTTATTCACAGAGTGGTTGGAGGGCCGAAGTGTACATTTTCAAATGGCAAATGATGATAGCAAAGCTAATTTCTTCCTTATCAGGCCCTTTAGCTGGGCAAATAACTATAAGAATAAAATAAGTATTTATTAGATACAATTCTAGCATGAATATTTGCAGTTTGTGCTCTGTACAAACGTAAAACGTGCTAGTTACTCATGGTTTTATGTGCTTATATTTTTTGTCATTTTATCCTGAATGCAATGAGCTTTTTCAGTAAAAATTTGCTATACGTGTAGTTTTAATTAGAGATCTCTGATACCTTGATCTCAGTTCTGTTGTCTTTATTGCACAAATCTTTTCAACTTCCTCTTCAGTAATTTTAAAGCTTCTTTTGTTTCTTGGGTTGATTTTCAGTCAACAATACTCAGTTGTTTAGTCACCATCATCAGTGTAGATGTAAGTTTCAGAAAAACAAAGGAGGAAAAAGGCAAACAAATACTTCATAATAATAACATTGAAAGTGTTTTTGTCTGCTTTTAGTGATTTGTCATTAAAAGAGCCTGAAAAGAGAACAAATATTTTGAATGTCCAAACTTTATTTTTATGAACAGATCCTGAAACCAAACACATTAAAGGAAAGATATCCTACCAAAAAGAAGAGTAACCAAGAAAAAGTGGAAAGCCAGGTTTAAATTGAAAAGAGTGAAAAAATATTTATAATATGGTATCATATATTTATGACTGGCTTTTATTTCTTTCATATTTGTAATTGTCATGTGTTCAGTGTCCATATGAAGGTGTGATAAAAGTATCAAATAGAAACTGTCTATATTTTTTTTTATTACAAAAAAGCATAAATATAGGCCTAAACCTCTCAGGCAGAAATGAGAAGTTTATAGCACAGAAGTGAAACTTTGATCTGCACCAAAATGTGATAGTAGTCCTGCCCAATACAAATGTTAGTTTGGCTGCAGTGTGGCTGACAGAGAAAACACTCCCCCAGTCGCTGGAGATTATCAGTCGATCCCCTGCTGTTAATCTTCCAGCTGAATGCTGAGGCTGCGGATGTCACTTTGCCACATGTTGAGAGTCGGAGCAATTCTCTCTGCTCACTGCTGGTCCACGGTTACAAATCACATCATCAGCTGTCTGAGCACCTACAGCCACCTCTTCACCACCAGATTGATGGTGAAATGGAGGAAAAATCAATGACTTCCTCATGTCAGAAAGAGCCAGCTCTGTCATGTTTGGGAGTTTGATGTTAGCCTCTTACTTTCTCTCCACTATGGGAAATTGAAAGCTCAGCTCCAACAAACTGACACAAGTGGAGTCTCTCGACTCGATATAATGGCTGATTTCAATCTGCTACCTTACTCGTAAGGTATTGTTGCTGCCTTTTAAAAACACTTCCACATCACCGGGGAAGATTACAGTGATCAGGTTGAGTTCCTAGTAAATGATGGTTAGTTTTCAAACTCATTCAAAGGCTTCTGTGTAGGTGACCCTGTGAGTAACAGCAGCCAGTTTTCATAGTAGCCCCCTCAGAAGTCCCCCTCCATTATTTCATCCTTATCATCACTATGACACACTGCAGCTGTGAAGCAAGGTGTCCATTCACTGCGTCCTGTGAAACGAGCCAGCATCACTGAGCTTTTTCTCTCTGACACATATTTCCCCTCTAATGGGAAATTCAAATATCACATATCAGCTGAATGCAATATTCACTAAGTGAGAGATAACACTCTGCCTGATGTGTCTCATGTATCCAGTTCAGAATAGGCACAGCTCAGTCTCTGACACCAGATCTCACTGTGAAACTGGCTGTATAAATTCTGGCGGAAGCTTGAGTGCACTCTGTGCTTTATTGGTGCATGTGTTGGGCCTCTTGTATTCCCTCGTGTATTTGAGGCAGAGCAGATTCCAGGGCATCTGTGCTTGTCCTGCTGCCTCTCTTTGAGTCTTTACAGCGGCACCATCCCTTCTCATTTCTGCTGGCATTCTAATCAGAGCGTTATGAGCTTCAGCGGGTGAAGTACGCAGAAAGTTGTGTTTTCTGACAGCCAATAAAAACCTTATAATGTTCCTGATTCAAGTGTCCCATTTAAAAAAATACTAACTAGTGCAATCACTCACACAACCTCCCTCCCATTTCTTTAATGTCCTTTTTTTTATTTAATATATAGCCCATGAAAAATGAGAGACTCCCGCTTTGCTGTGTAGATATTTTGTTGCTGATGATGCGAGACGAATTTCCATCACAGCTTTGTTTCCAGAGGTTGAGCGGATAATCTTTTACAGTGCAGGGAGGGAGGGCACCACTTTCATCAATCTCCAGGGCTTATAGCTGCTTCATGGTTGCCTCACCTGACTGGAAAGCCTGCAAAGCAAAACAACAAGTAGCCCACAAAGGGTCAAGAGCCACCAGGGGATGTGACTTCACTGTAAGCTTCCAACTCCACCTTAACCTTAAGAACAATGCATCACTGCTGTTCCATTAGTCCTGTCATTGTTGTTATGTCATTTTTCTAACAAGGCGTCACGTCTGAGAGAGCAGCGTTGCTTTGCTGCTGACATCCCAGTCAGTGAAACTATGTTTTCAGCCTTACACTGAGAGGTTCCATCCCTTTCTGCTTCTCAACTGTCTGCACTACGTGTTGTATAGCAAAAAAAAAGGTCTGAGTTTTAGTGGTGGCATTTGGCCCAGATAGCCTCTTGAGAAGAGCCTCTGGTGGGCCTGTGGCGGTGTAGGGGCTGGCAGACATGCTGCATGCTTTTCTCTGCACCCCACTGCCCTGACAATCGTCTGCTCCACAGCTAGTCCCGTAGAGACGATGCTGCTCTGATTGACAATAATGGGAAGTGGCAGAATCAATGGGAGACAAGAAAGGGGTGTGCGTGAAATACTCTGGGAACTTCCAGTCACAGACCAGGAGCTCCAGCAACACTCACCTGTCATCCCTGCAGTCCCAGGTTTAGGCCCTGTGACAGCCGGAGCTGCCAGAGAGAAAGATGCAGCGGTCACCATCAGTAATGACAACCTGGTCTTCTTTAAACACTTTATAACACATTTATACAGTCTACAGTTAAAATAATTATACTGTGATGAGTCAGCAAACTTAACCCACCTTCCCTAACCAAAAGTCACCAAGTTTAAGTCGGTCTGTCTGCATTTAGATCAGACTGAGTCAGGCTTAAGGTTGTTTTCCTATGAGTGTTATAGAAACAGAAACTGTTGACTGTTGACAGACATTTTAACAAAAAATCTAAAACTGAAACATTTTGTCACTTCTGTTTATTATGTTATGATGTTTCTGTTAAAGGGACCAACACGAGCATCTACAAATGTCTGCAAACGTATCATGCAACATAAGATATTCCAACTTATTTTCCAGAAATAGCATTTTTACAAAGCAGTTAATGTCCTGTCCGGCACAAAAGCTTATTAAATAGTCTTTTGGTACATTTTAAATTTATTTAAAAGGATTTTAACTTTACAATGATGGCTTCCATACTGTGGACATATTTCACTTTATTTTGTAGCGCTTTGATTATAATAAAAGAAAAAATAATAATAATAATAATAAAAAAACCTCCTCTGATAATAGTACAATGGTTTTTTTTACATGTCTGAGTGGTAAATAATGGGTGGGGGGTATTAAGATGATGAAAACACACAGACACATTTTTATTTTTTCCAGACAGTTTGACTCTGATGACAACATACGGTATTGCATTTTTACCAATGGATCATTTTAAATCTTAGACAATAAAAAAAGCAAACACACCAAAAACATTAACAGCAAAAAAACAAACAAAAAAAGAAACAAAACAAAAGCAGGCAAGATAAACATTTTAGAGTGGCTTAGCTGGAGTCCAAAACCTGAATACCAGCTATTTCCTCTCAGAAAAACACTTTAACTCAATTTTCACAACTGATAAAAACTTTACTCTTGTATTAATTACTTTGAAAATTACGCCCTAGACTGTCCTACGTCTGCATATAAATAAGCGTTTGTCGGGTTTTAAGAGAAAATGAAAGAAACTGTTGTTAGCTTTGAGCTAAACTGAAAGAAGTAAGCAGCAATGAGGTATCAGTCTTTCAAAAGAGTATCTCATTTCAAAGATTAAAATAGCTGTTCACCTTGTGGCAGGGCTTTGAAAATGTGTGTGTGTGTGTGTGTGTTTTGTAGCAGCGGGTGGAGGGCAGGTATCAAGACAGTAGGGGCACTCCATTCTCTAATTGATCGGCAAAAGATGCACATGAAGAAGACGTTAAAGCAAAATGAAGTCATAACAGTGGATTGAGACATTTATAAAGTCAGACGAAAGGCCCTCAGAAACGCTGTGATTGTTTATTGATTTTTGTGTTTTGGCTGGCTGCACAGGAGTAATCGCTTGTGATGCTGTAGCGGAGGCTGCAGAGCACAACCAAATGCCCGGCTGGAGGTGCAGACTTCCTCCTAAAAGAGGCAGTTTAACCATCAGTAAACTTGATGCACGAGCGGTCTAACATCAACACAGCCAGCTGCTTTAGCTTCTTCAGAAATGATTCTTGGCAGAGCTATGTTGTTGATATGTTGGCAGAAGCTTAAACTGTATATTTTCTTCTATACTTGATGTTCTCACACATAACATATTACACCAATCTTTTGATGGACCTCTCTTTTGTAGCTTTTGCTAGAAGAACCACTTAAGATAATTTCTTTATGTGCACTTCTCTGTGGACATACATCTGAATGTGTATGGATTTGCATCCTAAATGAATAAGCACAGTTTTTACAGTACTTTTTATTTAATCTGAAGAAGCAGGAAAAAATGAACAATTTGTTATTTTCAAGACATTGTTTTAAAGCTTTAAATGCAAAGCTTTGCAACACAATGACTGGTCTTACTGGATCGTTGGAACATTTGAATGATTTGCAGGCCTGTTTGATAAGCACACTGTTATTGTTCCAAGCATAGCTTTTCCAGTTGCTCTGCAAGGAAAGGCAGAGAAAAATTATTCCCCTTTTTTGATACTGTCCTGCAGCACACACACACACACACACACACATACGCGTGTGTGCATGTGTGATGCTGGTGAGTGTTAGGCAGAGTTCAACCATACTGGTGACATCAATCTGCCTGTTCTTTATTAGCTGGAGCAGTGAGGTGTAACTGACTGCATTGTCCACAGATGGACTGGGGCCCATAGCACACGGGACCCTGGTCAGCCACCCTGACAATACAATCAATAACCACACACTCATTACAGGAGCCTTGTCTACCTGCCCCACGGAGCTTCCCCTCGTTCCTCTGAAATTTTAACCCTCTCCTCCCTTTTTTATTTTCTATTTCAGTTTGTGTATAACTAAAGTTTATTTCTTTGACATAACTTTTAAGTGCACAGAATTTTATTTTAAAATAACTTCAGATCATAAGCCGAAGCTGAGTGTAGGATGAAAAGATGCCAAAAAGTCTGTGCTGAAGTAACTCCACTGCAATATTCCAGGCCGGACAATAGTGGATGACAGTGATCCAGCATGGAGCCTGGGGCCTATAAATGGTAATGCCCTCCACTTGCCTTCCTCATAAAGCATAATAAAAGGAGGTTATAAATCCTACCAATTAGCTGAGTCCATCAGTCGCCTTAATTGGAGTGTCGTGACTGGCTAGGAGATGACCTTGTGTGCCAGAGAACCAAGACAGACGATGGGGCCAGGGGGGACATCTAAGTAGATGTGGAGGACTTCGTTCTTTAAATCAAATGAATGCAACAGGCAATTCTGCCATTAAAAGCGGGGACACATGGGGGTAAAACGTTTATGCAGACTGACTATGTTAATGCTTTAGAGACTTTTGTGTATCGGATCATGGAAAAAAGATAGCTGGCATATCGAAAAAGTCAGTCAGATATTCCCTTTGATCAGTGAACACAGGTGTTCTGAATTCAATAGGACCTGGTCATCCTATTGCGCTCCACATCTAACCTCCTGCAGGCTTGGCCACCACACCTATCCTCTCAACACTTCAGTCAAATGCTCTCTGTGGCCACTCAAACATGAGACCTCCGCTTCCGCTCCAGCAACGAGCATCCACTATCTCATGACACCACAGTCCCCCAGAGGAAACACTGAGCTCGTTTGTCTGTGGAGAGCTCGGTGTGCAGACGCTGATGTGTGTCCTCTCACTGTTCCCATCCCTCCACCTCGGGATTAGGCAGTAAAGACCAGTTAACCAACCAGCTGTCAGGGAAGAGTTTCTCTCCGGCTGACTGAAGGCTGCCGACAGTTGTTTCCTTTCTCTCTTACCGTCAGGAGATAATTCAGTCAACAGACTTTGAACTGCAGATAAGGGAGGAAGAGGATGATCCCAGGGAAGGATCTGCTGTATGTGCGGCAGCGGCAAAGAAGTAAAAAGGGCTGCGGGGACAGGAGGCAGGTGTACGGGAATCGGAGAGAGTGAAGATGCAATGGTGCCAGTTTTACTACACTTTTATTGCATGATACAGAACAGGTCAATTTTGACAAGGTCTCCTGATCTGAATACATTTCCTGATCATGGGGGATATAAACATAGCAAATGAAAAAAATACAGGGTCAGTTTTATTATTTTCAAGTGAATCGTGATCAGATTTTACGATGTCATCTAAAAAAATTCAAACAAAAGCAGTTTCTTATGTTTGCTTCATTAAAGAACTGCCATCATCCAACGTGTCTCATGGCTGGTCACGCCTGAGTGCTGCTCCGGCTCATCCTGTCCTTTTCCGTTTGGCCTGTTCTGAAATGTGAAAAGATGGAAGAGAGGAAATTCATTTCCAATAAAGGGTTGACAGAGTGGCCTTTGTTTTGCCTTGGACACGTGGGTTTACGTACCTGCCAGGTGTTGTGCAGCACAACCTCCCCCTCCATACCCCGTGGTCCATGGCAAGGGGCATGTTGAAAAGTCCCGGGTGGCCCATCAAAGGGCCCATTGAGTTCCAGCCATGAGCCGGACAGAGAGACACAGTGTGGACCATGGAAATATGACGCTGTCTGACAGAAGCTTCATACAGCGCACTCAGGAGCACGCTGACAGCCTCCCGCAGCGTCTCACTGCCTGCAAACCCTGGGCAGAAAGAAAGAGCAATGAAGAACATGGTTATGCAGAATACCACTATCCATAAAATCTTCCTTACCTTCAACAAAAACAAACTTTTTTAATAAATAATGTGGCAATAATGTAAAAAAGCTTTGTCTCATCAACAACAGCTATTTTTATTCAGACATAATATGAGGCTTCTTCTTTGAGTGTTGATTAGTTTAAAAAATAAAATACATGCCCAAAGAAGCATTTTATTGTTGAGTACCTACATCGGTTTTGTGACATAACTTTAAAGGCTACATCACAGATAAGGCATATCACAGCTTTCTGTTTAATGGAATTACAAATGAGTAAAAATCTGAAAAATAATATAAACAGTCAATTTTGTCAAGTCGTATCTATTAGTTTTACAATGTTGTTTTAACAAATGGCTCTTTGGGGCAGAGTTTTAAAGATACTAAAACCTAAAACTGAAACATGCACATTAATATAACGGGTATAACAATATTTCATCCAAAGAAAGACCTCCTGCTGTGCTGCTGCTGCAAAATGAAAAGATCTTTCCTGGTTGAGCTATAAACCAAAGAGTGTGGTCACAGACTATGTTTGCATGCATTCTCTCATCGAGCAACACAATTTAGAGTCCGAACAAGAAAGACAATATATTTTGTTTGTCAGCATATTCATGTGCACACGGAGGTTACCTTTACACCTCATTAGGACAGAGCCGCGGAGTATCAGATTATTTAAAATCAACGTCATCAGAATAAAAATACTCGTGCATAAAGGCTTGAAATCATCATTTGCAGCAAGTCCTCAATTGATGCTCATCTATTTTCATCCATACTGCTTTATCCAAGTCAGGGTGGCAACGTCTTCCCAGTTTCTGACTTAGTTCTCCCTCCACTCATGAGCAAAGGCCACTGAAGCTAAAGGATAGGTATTCTGGGAAGATTTGAATAGATTTTTATTTCAGGGTGTGACATTTTTACATGAAGAAGCAACAAACTCACTGATGTTCTTAAATATACAAATGTGCATTTAGACTGTCACACAAGTTACCTCAAGACTTTCAGAAGTCTTTACTTATCCAAGCTATGTTGCTAATACCCCTCACATCCACTTCAAAGCTAAGGATCTATCAGCAGAATGATCTTATTAACCAAGCACCATCTGAATATCCTGCACAGATAAAAGTGAAGTGTGTTTTAATGAAGTGTAATATAATTTTAACAGCGAGTTACTCAAATTAGCAGTGGACGGGTCCTCTTAGGGATTCTCCTTAAATAGGTCTCACCTGTCTGGCAATAAAAGAGCACAGAGACTCTTTCAATCACCAGCAAATGAGCAGTGGACAGGTCACTGTCCACAAGTCCTGCACAACTGGTATTATTAGACACAAGGCATGTGAAACAGAGCTAGAGAGAAACCAGTTGGGTTTATTTATTTTATATCGCTTTCATCTTCTCCAGACTGTCAAATAAAAAGAAAATGCCTTTAAATGTATTGAATTCATCAGCTGCTATTTTCTGATAATAAATGCAAACATCACAGTTGCCCACATCTCAGTTCCATATTTATTCCAGATCATCACCTTTAAAAAAAGCACCGCTTTAAATAATCACAGTTGTATATGATGATCCCCTGGCTGATGTTTGTTGCTCTGCCATATATTACGTCAGCAGAGCAGTGCAGTTGTCTTAGTTCTGCACCTGCACCAGCCATTCAGCCTGAAGTCTATAAATCCTTGTTCAGTGAGGAGTCAGGGAGCTGCTCCCTGATGTCAGGGTTGCCTCTTCTGTCACCTAACACCATGTGAAATCTCAGATATGTGTTTTTGTTGCATATATGTTTTGTCTGTGGAAGTTAGGAGCTCGGCAGCGGCGGTGCTTTGATTCACCGCCTTCGCCACACGAGTAGATTCCAGTTGTGATCCTCCCCCTCCCACAATCCTTAACACCCAGCCCCCAGCCCGCCATTCTGCATGCCAGCAGACTGTGCATATACAAATCACTACAGCCTTGTTAGCATAGTTTAGTGAAGATGTCAGCTTTACGAGGGCCAGGATGCTTACTATGCGTGTCAGGGACAGGAGGGGAGGGGCTGACCCACAAGGGGGATTGGAGCGGGATGCATGAGCCCTGCACTGTAAATTTAGGTCTGAGGAATGGGATGCTGTGAAATGACGGACCCAGACCTCAATGGAACAGCATGAACCCATGCTGCTCTTTGCAATTTAACAGGGTCACATCAGAGAGAGAGAGAGAGAGAAAGAGAGAGAGAGAGAGAGAGAGAGAGAGAGAGAGAGAGAGAACAGGATTCCTGTATTAAATAATGTTGTGAATGTTTTATTATAAATCATATCATAAAATGATCAAAATAATATATCAAAGAAAAAGCCTTTTCTTACACTCATAATCAAACCTACAATAAATGGACATTTTCACATGAGCTCTGTTTGTGTGTGTGTGTGTGTGTGTGTGTGTTTGGGGAGGGGTTTGTTGGCATCATTAGATTGTTAATCTCATTTCCTCTCCGATGATTGAAAATGGAGAGAGGCTCTGAGTTTATCAGGCAGATAAATGGACGGCCCATCCTCTGAGAAGATCTAATCTGTCATGCGTCAAGGCCGGGGTTCACCTGCCGCCAGATAATAACCATGTCGAAGGGCACTGATGATTTAGGAGTGCTCGGCTCTTTGTTTGCCTTTGCAAACATCTGATGGTTTCATTAATTAACCAGCCTCAATTAGCAGCCCACGTCACGCCAGGTAGACTCCTTCTGGGGAGATATTAAAAAGCACAGAAGAACTCCATTAGAACTGACCTTTTGGTGTGAAATTTTAGCTCTTCGAGATTTCATTCGTAATTTGAAGAGAACTTCATTTTTATTGTTACAGCTGAGGCCCTTTCTGTCTGCATTCTGAAATGGGGTCTCTTGCAGCCTGCAGGCCATTAATTATACATTTATCAATTAAATTAAGGGATTTCACATCTTAATTTTCTTATCTTCCTGTCCTACAGGTTAAAGAACAGATATTTATCATTTCTTGAAAAATTTAATA
>JBAMIG010000021.1:8652299-8666278 GCA_037177335.1 Kiunga ballochi | reverse complement strand
CTCACCGAACTCCTCCCATGCCCGAGTTTTTGCCTCGGCGACCGCCAAAGCTGCATACCGCTTAGCCTGTCGGTACCCGTCAGCTGCCTCCGGAGTCCCACAGGCTAAAAAGGCTCGATAGGACTCCTTCTTCAGCTTGATGGCATCCCTCACAGCTGGTGTCCACCAGCGAGTTCTGGGGTTGCCGTCACAACAGGCACCAACGACCTTACGGCCACAGCTCCGGCTGGCCGCCTCAACAATTGAGGCACGGAACATGGTCCACTCGGACTCATGTTCCCCGCATTGAACATTATATCTTATTTCATATTATTTGTGAAACCACAACACAAAGAAACAGAAACTCAGAACATACTTTACCAGATGCTGCAGACCCAGCTGCCGGTTGCTATGGCAACGCGTCAAAATGACTAAATAATCCACTCAGCCGCTACCTGTGGGAAAACTAATGATTTTAACAGTTTAAAAAACGTTAATGTATTGATATATATTTAATACTTTTTTCTCGTGTAAGTGACCGTGGTAGAAGCGGCAAAAAGTCCTTCGATGTGTCCATTTGAAGTAATTAATAAGCTTCATAGAAGCAACCGCACCTCCATGTTGTTCGTTAATGACTGATTAATCTGTAAAACGACGGGTCGTTCTTTTTGTCCTGGCTGTTAAGCTGCTACACCTGAATGGGGAGCATGAAATCACCACTTTGACCAGGAAGAATACTCCACACACTACACTCTGTCCTATTTTACCTGGTCTGAGACTGAACTATCTAGTGTCCAAAATAGTGGAAAAACAAAGTCCGGTGACTCATTGAGGTCTGCTGCACGTCCTCCGTAATTAGATTTTTTTCTCCAGATTATTACTAACTCCCATGCCTATGGTATAATATTAATTTCTGGGTATTGAAGAAATATTCTTTGGCTAGAGCTGCTAAGTTTGTAAGCATCTTGGGCCAACGTGCCTTGCTACCTCATTGTTTAGTCCTACTGTCTTCCCCTTTTCTCCAGTTCTTTATTCCAGGGTCTTGTGTCTGCCAGTAATCTGATGATTGTGAAGTCTGGTGCAGTGGTTTTATGCATATTTTAGCCTCGCTTCTTTTTGTGGGAGTTCTTCTGAGAGATACAACTTTAGGAAAATGAATGAATGATGTAGATTTGTGATTAACCTGTTTGGGTGTTTGCCTGAAAATTATTCTTGTCCATTAGTTAAAAATAGATTAAAATAAACTGAAACATTTTCCATCTCTTTTTTTTAATTGCATTTTGAGGAAATGCTTTCTTTTATCCAGTTTTTAACTTTCCTTCAGTGTGATCATCAGTAGTCAAATAAATTTTTTCCTCTTTAAAATGTTGATTCTACTATCTTTTTTTTTTAGAAAGATGATAAAATCTGACAGATAAAGATTAGCTCTGAAGTTTTACGTGGAAAAGCTCTGTACTAGCTCCCGCATTGTGGGAAAAGGGCATCGATAGGAAAGCAGATAGAGCTGATCAATATGAAGTGCAGTTTTCTCCGCAGGCCTTCTTTCATATCTCCCTCTTGTTTGTGTTTTGAAGGGGTCGGGGACAGGGTCTGGTAAAGTGGTGGCATGGGCGGGCTTTTGCCCCTTTATCAATCAGGATTTTAATTACACACGTCTAGGGCGACAGCTAGATTAGAAACCAATCGACGCTATCGGCCACAAAATCTAATTACTGTTTATTGACAGATAAGGGCAGGCCCCCTTCACTTTTCCAAATAAGATAAACCTCCCCCCTCATACACAATGAAGAGCAGTGCATACTGTCCATGAAAGACTATGATAAGTTAACCCTGAGTAGAAAATTCCTCCTCCGTGTAAGGTTTCCTGTACTGTATTATACATGACATAGGATCACAGTAAGAGAGCCAAAAATACACCTCCTCTTTAAAAGCATTCCCTTTATAACCATTTGTAGTTACAATCCCATTCAGGGAATTTTTTTAACTCAGTTCTTTAACCTCTTAACTTCCTGTTTCTTAAACCAAAACTACTTCCTTTTTTGTAAGTCAGTGGGGTCTCAATGGTAAGTATTGGGTGACCTTTAACCTTGCAGTGAACACATAGGTAAGCCAACATGTCTTCTGCAGACGTACGTCTCCCCAGAGGAGAGTCCATCCTCGCTTTCCTCAACATCCTCCTCTCTTTGAACTGCCCCAGTCTCACCCAAATCAGCCCTTTTACAGCCTCCATCACCACGTGATGCACTTTGCCTTTAAAGCCGAGAATCTGCCTCTGGTAAATATGGAGTAAATGATTGGATTATTGTTCTTTCATTCGGCTGTGTAGTAATGGGTGGATTATAAACATTGCAGTGTATAGATTTCCTGTCAGATCCTATGAATCAGACATCCTTATCTCATTTCCAGACTGCTGCTACAGCCAGCGCTTCCATCTCCCAGTCTACATGGAAAAACCAGTATGTTGGACAACATAAAAATACCGAGTCCATTCAAAGATTTCAAAAACCACTTAGGTCCCACTGTCCATATTTGTTAAGCAAGTAGTTCTAAAAGCCACAGTGGACTGAATTTAAAGAAAGAGGAGAGGCAACAATGTGGAGCACATCAGAGCGAGGAGGAAAGGGAGAAAGATGTCTCCTAAATGAAATTTAGAAGCGGGTGGTGCGGAGGGTGGCTGACAGCAGATGGAAGGAGAGAGGCTCTGGACTCTGTGATTTGGTTTGAATTGAGAAGAAAAATGTTTGGGTCTGAATTATGTTGTATTCTTGACCACGGTTGGAGATTGATGCCCGATTCCTCTGATGGTTGGTCATATCAGTAGCTGTGTCTGAAACGTTTCATGTTTTTTTTTCCCTCTGCCCATGTCTTTCTGTTTTCGCTGAGTGTCTTTTCACTGGATTACCAACGCTGTAATTGAGTTAGGGAGCTGTGTGGACCAGCATCTGCTGCACAAACATGCTTTTGTTGGAATCCATCAAAACGCCCAGCACAAACACGGTATGCAAAGTCAACAAAACAACATATGCTAAAGCAAAAATGTTAACGTATTCTAAGGCTATGAAAACAAAAATGTTATAGACTACAAAGGAGTACAAAATTATTTTTTTCAACCAGAAATTCTGCTAAAATGTCAAAAGGTTCTTTAATTTGGTTTTCACCAAAAGTAATATTTAAATTAAAAACCAAGGCTCTGGCCATCTTTTTAAAAATTAATTTTAGTAGCATTTTTATCATGGTCAATATTACTTTTTCTTGTAAAAAAACAGAGAAATGAACAATTTGTTAAGAGCTTCAACACTTTTACTAGCTATGTCAAAAATAAAATATAACTTTGGACATTTTTTTTATGCAAAATTTTGTTTTTACAAGTGTTTACAGCTAATTATAAAAAACAGACAAGTTTTACAGTGAACTATTCCACTCTGGGTTATTTAGCTATCGAAGCTACACCAAGCCGGCCAGAAACCACCTGAAGTGTTTTAAAAACTGCTTCTTAACATATTTCTGTTTTCAGAAACACTCTGAAACCACTGGAAAATATGAACTTCCAAAGGTTTTACAAGTTAAAGCTTCTTGTTTTATCCTAGATTATTACCTTTGACTTCAGCATCAGTTTAAAGAAGCTAAATTTACTATTTATGTTAAAAATGACACAAAGTGCATCACGTTTAAAAGATTTAAAGGTTTAAAATAAAAGTGCAAAAACTTTACTCGATATATATATATATATATATATATATATATATATATAACCCACAGATATATATATATATATATATATAAATTTTAATGGCTTAAAGTACACCTGAAACCAAAAATGCAACTTTTATCATTAATCAAACAGACTGTCTAAAATCTAAAACATGAAACAAGCTGAAGTAAAGTTTCTTTACTGGGAGGGGACCATATGAAGATGGGAAGTGATTTGAATGAGAGAGAGAAATAAAGCTTGTAAATCTTTATAAGTAAAGGCTAGTTGGGATGAACTTTTATTTGTTTAATCTGATAATAAAGACATTTCTTTGGTTTCAGCTGCTACTTGCACCCTTTAGGCAAAAGTCCAGGAGACATATTTCATACACTTCCATAAAAGATTATTGTTTATACTGAGCAGTTAGAATCATGTGTGCACTGTTAATTAGGCAATCTTCTCTGTTATAAAAAGAGTGGCTGTGTGTTGCAGAGACTTCTTCACTGGGCTGAACAGGATTGCTGTTGTCATTTCTTAGTGCTGAAGCTCTGCGGTATATTTATAGATTTTCTCTCTGATGGGATAATTTAGTCTTTATATCTCTCACAAATGAAGTGATCCTCGGTGTTCTGCGCACCGCTTAGTGTGCAAGTCCCACTTTCAAATACAGTTAATTGCATTCAAAAGGAATCAATGATACTTTTGCGGTGACAATATCATTCTTTTAAAGCTACTTAATTTCCTCTGAAAAATGATTACATCAATAGCGTGGAACTCATTTCTATCTTTCAGCATGAATTAATCTATTAAGGACAATAATTACACATTTGTAATGGATAGCTTTCTGTACTCAGCAGTAAATCCAGTCAGGTCTCCATCGAGCACCTGGTTGTTAGCTCTATCCTGACTGTCATTCATTCGGGTTATGAATTACACTATCACCCTAAATAAATAAATAAATAAATGCCTCTTGTGCTGCACCTTGTTGGTCTTGTGGTGAAATAGCCCTCCCTCTAGTGGAGATGATGGAGGTGGTTTCTGGTGTCGGACAGCTTCAGGCTCCGGTTCAGAGCTGAGGCAGTGAGTCTGTGCAGAGAAAGAGGACAGAGGTGAAATGTTTCCACAGGATAAAAACTCCCATTGCCTTTTATAAGTCAAAAGAAATGAAAAACGTTCTTGCATTTTAATACTATTTGTTCTTGCCATGATTAAGTGATGCTTGAGTGGTACTGTGGCCTTCACGGGACGTAAAAGTTAATTATAGCCTAACACAGACACAAGTGACATCACATCCAGGAAACTTCATATTTACTGTGTATGTTGTGCTGCAAAATCAGGTTTGTGGAGTGTGTAAACGCCTGTTACGCAATGCTGTAACCGTGATCTCTGCAAGCAGACGCGACGCTGCTATTTTCCTGTTATTTATTCATCAACAGTGGAAACTAACCGGCTGCTGTTGTGTTTCATGTCTGCTGTCACCTGCTATTTTCCCAGGTCAAAGCCCACCCAGCACATTTCTGATGGTGGTGAGCAAGATAACCTAAAAAAGAGGCTCACACATACTTTTTACGTATTTAAAAGAGTTACAAAATATAAAAAAGTCAAATATTTGCGACAAAATGTTACAGAAAATAAATGTAAAATAGCAACTTAGCCTTAAGCTTAGCTGGTTAGCTATTTCTTAACATAGGCTATTTGGGGGAAAGTGAGGGTGAAAATGATGAGACATACTGTTTACATTATAGTTTGACTGTTTTTTGCTGGTAATATTTCCCCCCTGAATCACATTTGACCCGGTTCACCGGTGTCCGGCTTCCAGCTACCAGCCGGTGGAGGTGTTTGGTTTAGCCACAGGGCGCGCGCCGGAGGAGGAGTTGAGAGTGCGGCTTCGGCGTGTGACAGTTAAACTGCGCGCTCAGACGCCCAGAGCCACAGCACCACCACCACCACCACAACCTGGAGACAACCACTTCCACAGTGCGCTGTGTCCAGCCGGGGATGTGACATGACTTGTCCGAGTAAGGTACACACTCATCAGCTGTTGTGTTCTGTCTTCAGTCATGCTCAGAGTTGACACACTTTTGTATCTTCCGTTTCAACTCCAGGCTTGTCTGAATTACATCAGTTTTACGCGCGGTTTAGCCTTAATTCAGCCATGTGGGGTGCACTTTTCCTCTGGGAGATGTGACTGAATTATGCTATCGATTAGGATATTTTTGTATGCACTTAAAGGTTGAATCTCTTGACATCACGAGGCCCACATGACTGCTGTAAAACGAATTTCCTGGTTAAACTGTTTAATTATGTGAGATTTTTATTCCCAAAATATTCAGAAAAGCCCACCTTTATAGTTAGCAGTTTGTTTTAATGCTAAATAATTGGATTTAAAATTAATTTGAAATTGCTAAGTGTATTTTTAAATGTTAATTTGTTAAAATAAACTAGTTTCTCGTGGTAAACTGCGTGAGTACTGGTTAAACTTAAAAATACATGGAGCTATTGCATTGTGTGATTTTTTCTTATTATTTTTATTTTTAACAGTTTTAGTTTTTTCCCTAATGACTTTATACACAAACAGCACCCAGTTTCTCTAAATAATGTGTTCTAAAATGTAGCTAAATCATCCTTTTATTCTTATATTGAAATGTTTTCTTTATCAAATGAAGTACATATGAACCAGGACATGTTAAGATAAAATAAATGCAAGCAAGATTCTCAATGATCAAAAACCAAATTGGACATTTTTACGTTGTCATGCTTTGTCACATCACAAGTGATCAAGTGTTCTCTGCCACAGGTCTATTATTTACTCCTATCAGATCCTGTCCTGACAAATCAGCTGTCACACACTGATTTTTTTTCTCTCATAACAGAGCTGATGAGAAGCTGATAACAGTAAAGGGGGCTTTCATTGCTCTCATAGCATGAAAAAAAAGTATGTGTGGAGTTAAGTTCTGGAGGCCTTGGAAAAATTAGCACAAATTTCAAGTTTTAAACATGAAACTCATTACATAAAATGCAACAATCTTCTGTTTAGTGGATTTGACACCTTTGCATGTTTTAAGTTTTATCATCTTATTGCTTTTAAGACACATTATGATTTATTTTTACATCCTGAATGATAGATTGAAATGTTACAGCTTTAACCCATGGCTTAGTATAAAAACAGTTTCATATTTACTTTAGGAAAAGTTTTTAAAACTTTGTCCATAAGCCATTCTGTTCCTCTTCAAACTGATTTGGCATCAAACTTAATAGGATTTTAATTTCTGTAGATGCTGGTTTAGTAACAGCAAAGAGAGCAGAGGCTGAGAGATCTGTGCCACCATGGAGGCAGTACTGCTGCACATCAGTAGGCTTGTGATGATCAATAGGGACTGCGTGATGTTTTTGCATTGATTATAGAAACGTGAGCCAATGAATGGAACTGGATTCCTCTCTAGGGGTCATGCTGTTCCTGTTCAGCAGAGAAAACTGAATAGCAGCAGAGTGATGCAGCACACCTTTTTTCTTTAGGACAAATCCACTGGTAGATCTCGACTTCTCCTCACTCTCCTGTATTTTTACCGAAGAGGCTGAAGACTACGGTCAGGCACCTTCTGTGGGTTTCTGAGAATTGGGCAAGCTGCTGTTTCTTCTTGTTTGACTCAGCCAAGTGTCAAGATGCCATGGTAAGCTGTGCTTTTATAATGTGGGGATACAGTAACACAGAGACCCTCACTGACTGTGAAATGCTATCTGCATTCTCTGCATTCTTACTGAGCTTGATCAACAGTGAAGCACAGGCGGTTCTAAAGCTGGGGTTAGGGAAGACAGAGCTGGATTTTCTGCCGCGTTAGAAGCTGATGGGCTTCCAGAATATGAGTTATGGCTTGAGATCATCTCTCACAGGTGGTGAAAGGTTCACAATGGTCCCTCACATGCAACACCTGCAAATGGAACAAAACGACTTGACTAAATAAATACATTTACTGTCCTTATGGGTTTAAAAGCTATTGCTTTTTTGTCTAAGTGCTGCAGATCCACTCGACTGATTGTTGGAAGTTTCTACAGTGTTATTTCAGCTTGTGTCAGAGCTGGTTTTATTATGTGTTACATAAGGAAGAGGCTAAATTTCAGCTAGAGATGCAGATTTGATATGTGATGAATGTTTTTTGTCAAAGTTTCTGCTTTGGGTTGTTTATTTTTAAGTTTTTTCTAAAACGTATTGAAGCTTAAAGAAGTATTTGAATACCTGAAATGTGTTTCATTGTAAAATCTAAGTATAAATACTTTTTAAATGCAATCAGTTTGCAGGATTAAACTAACAATTTTCATCTTTTCTTTATGTCCTAAACGCTGCACTGCTTGTTACTGCTAGTTATCTTCATCAGTGGTTGAATCGTGCATCCTTTTTATTTTATTAAGATGGAAACTTGGTGCGTTGCATCTCTGTTGTTCATGTGATGGGTTGTTTTGCCCATGTATGTGTGTGAGGGGAGTGCGTTGTGCAAAGCGGAGTGTGCGAGTGAGCGCTTGGATCCCTCCTCCCTGGTGCTCCGCCGGCCCCTCTGTCGCTTTAAGTCCTGCCCCTCAGAGCCAGCCAACAGCAGCTGTTCCATATTCATCAAGCCCTTGAGTCTTAAAGAGCCCTATCCCGAGCATGGAAAGAGTCATTCCTCTCGCTCGCACTCTCATGCTCTTTCCATCTTAGCGCTCATCCTGCTGCTGCCTGTGCTTCTCTGTCTCTCACCCCCCTTTACCTCTCTATCTATCGCCCCCCCTCCCTCCTTCCCTCTCTCCCTCCTCCCCTCCCAACCATTTCCCTCTCTCTCTTCCTCCCTGTCACACATACACATTCACTTCCATCCACTCTGACTCTCTCTCTCTCTCTCTCTCTTTCTCGCACTCATCTCTATACATAAACGCACACATACACAACACAGATGCTCACGCGCACACACTCAATCCATCAGAGTCCGACATACCTGTGCAGGCTGGGGGGGAGCGGTGCTGGAAGGGGCTTTTCGGCAGCGTTGTCTCTGAGGGTGCTGTGCCATCATTTGGGGAAGAAGCAGGTCTCAGTTGTTTTCTCTTTCCTCTTCCTCTCATTCCTGGGATGCTAAAATTGGACTGATGGACATTTCAGAACTTTGTCTTCCAGACCCTCTCAGCTATCATAACCAGTAGGTGCTCCTTTCACTTTTCTTTCTAACCCAGCTGTTGTGTCTCACTTTATTCTTTTAATTTATTCACCCTTTCACTCTGTCCTTAGATTTTTTTGTTATGTTTCTTGAACACTGCATCAAACTTTTCCCTGTTAATGTGTTTTATTTTCCCCGTTTCTCTGGTCATCTTCTCTCTAAACCAGCTCTTGCTCCTAAATGTGCACTTCCTCATGCTCATTGTTTTGAGCGATTTTAAGTCATGCTGGATTTGACAGTAGAGCAACAGGACAGGTGCGGCTGTATTTGTATCTAAGTTATTGTTCGGCAACATGTGTGGATGTATTTCTTAAATTCTTTGAGAGCATGGCTGATTGATTTACCTTGCATCTTGGCAATGTGTGTGTGTGCTTTTCCCCCTAAAGAATATGGGGTACCTGTCCACTTGGGTTAAGAGCTTGTTGGCTGATGGCTTTGTTGCGCGAGCCGGTTACCCAGGCGGAATGAGAATAATATTGTGAGGAGATGAGATTAACGTGAATCCGTGGAATTGGAGAGGATAAATTACATGGTGGAATATATATTTGTTAGCGGGGAAAGATGAATGAAAGGACCCTGTAACCCCAGTGAGCCGAGCAGCTCGGCAGGCAGGCTGCTGTCTCACCAGCTCCTGCTTTGATGGGACACTCTGGGCTTACAGTGGTTTCATGAACTTTTTAATTCTGCTTGCAACTAACAGTCAGAACAAATTATCTTTAATTTTGGGAGCTATTTATTTAATTTGACATTAGTATTTTTGTAGTGTATAATTTGACACGATAAATTGTAGATTTAGTGTCTTTTAATAAATGTTATTTTGATTTACATTTTTAATTATATTTCTTTTTTATTTCTGCTGTTGACAAAACTGTGCTTTTGGAGGAACTTATCATATATTGCGAGATATTATTTTGGAAAATGGACAATTTTCTGATTTCTTGCATAAGTAAGTAAATATCCACTCTAAATGAATGCATTGAAACACAAATAGTTCCTTCTTTGTCATAATAAATTTCTGTTTGTTTAATCTTTATTATGTGATTAGATAAAAAAAAAACCTTTGCATTAAACAGTTCAGTGTTAAGTTATAGAGTAGATCCTGACATGCACACAGCTCATCGTCACAGTTATTTTTGCTCAAAGCTTTATTCACTGCAAATTTCTCAAGTTGTTTTAAATGCAACTATATTATTTCACATTATAAATAAATTAAACTTGCTGTCTGATAAACATTATTACCAAATTCAAAAAGCATGCAACAATGGAAATCACTATGATGTGTCTGGTGTAGTGAGTTTAAACATATTTCTTTTTAATACTCTTTCTTTTTAAAGTTGTTATTTCTATTTAAACAAGTCTTTCAGAATATGCATTACAACTATAGGATGTATTTGTCAAGCATTATTTATTTTATTCCTAAAATTTCCTTCACACGTGCAGCAAAATTTGAATTGCACAAGATGAAATTTGGACCATTAGAGCTGTTCACCGTTGTTTCTGAACCACAGTTTGTTTTTGCATGGCTTTAAAAGGACGAAGACGCAACCTAAAATTCCTTAAACAGATAAGGAAGAAGTTTATTTTATTGGCAAGTATATATTGTGCATTATAAAATGTTTTTCTCTATATTTGCATCTCTCTGGAACTTTTAAGTTATAACTTGGAGTATTTCTCTTAATTTGGTAATGTGCATTCATTTTTAATATCTGAATAAAATGATGGGAAATGCTAAGTGTTACTGCAAATATGTAAATTCTTCCTAAACGAGAAATAAAATAATTTTACACCTTATATTTCAGAATCTCTATAAAATGATGTTCCGCTTAAAAATCAAAGCTGATTTGAAAGCAGATTTTAATTTATTTAGTTATTTATTTATAATTTACCATTCATTGCAACTGCAATCAATAAAACACATATATATAGATTTTTTTTTTCTAAATGTAATTGATGACATATTTTAAAAGCAGAATAATAACCGTTATATGGCTGCTTCCAGACAGCTTATTTGTGGATCCTTTCAGCACACTCTCTTCTGATCATTGCACACTGGTGTCTGTAGCGTCTTACTGAAGGCTGGATGATGCTTGGGAGAGAGGATTTGTGGGACGTGTGTGCTCTGTATAATCAGTACAACATTATGGAACAAACTGTTTAGTGTCTACTCAGTTTATCCACTGCCTGCAAAGTAAATGCCTTCAGAGTTCTTTCTTTAAAATACACACTTTTACATATTTCTGTTTTAGAAGGGCATTAAAAATACAAGCACATGATAAATATTTTCTACTTTATTATTTTTTTAGGCATTGCAGGTTTCACTGATGTATTTCTCTCACCACCACCGCCATATATATATATATACATATATATATATATATATATATATATATATTTAATATACCTTGTTCATGCTGTGATAGTCAGTATGTTTGAACGTGACCTGCTCATTGGGTCTCTTGTATTGTAGCGGGTGCTCACACTGTTACGGCTGCTGGTATGAGTTCCTCATTGCTTGCAAGAAAACACAAGATTTACGCGGTAGTGATTTTTAGATGTGACTCCTCTAATTTCTAAATGTTCTATCAGCACCTATGCTTTCCTTAAGCCCTTGCAGGGTCACTGCAATAAACTAACAAGGCTATCCAAGTTCCTCCCATGGAAAAGGAGCTTTTTAATGTATTTTTAGAGAGGCAGAAAGAAGTTAGCACACTGTGATGAATTAGATTTCAATTTATTTGACTTCATTCCCAGCTTGCTGCATTAGAGCCTGCAAACACCCATCTCCAGAAGTCCGTCCACTTGATTCTTATTAGGTTTCAGAAAACAAGGCGAGGGAATTGCATTAGTGTATCTTAAGTTAAAAGCTCTTTGCTCTTTGACCAAGTGTTTCATTGTTATTGGGTTAATCAGATTTTTGCTGTCTTCATGGAGATGCTATCACAGACTAGAGGCAGTGGTGGGTAACCAAAGCAGCCGCACACAGACACTATCCAGATGGGATCAGCTTACGGTAATTTGGTTTCAGAATACATTACCAGGAGAGGCTCCTGGCCGAGGATGGCCACACTGCTCTGAGCCAGGAGCTGGTGGCTTCTGTGTCTATACAGCCACATCCCAGCCTTCCCACCCGTCCCACTCCCACCCTACTTATCACCCAAACCTTTTGGGAAGTGTTGGAATTTGTGTCCTTTTTTAAAAGAAAACTTTTTCTGTGATTGAGTTGAGTTTTTTTTTTCTCTATTCTAAATACTTCTTCCTTGTACCAACAGGGCTTTGTTGTCCAATTCATTAGAGAGATTCCTGAGTCCAATGGCCACGCTGGAGCCCTCTCATTTCTGGTATCTAGTTTGATTACTCTTATTGTAAATATGTTACTCAGCTCACGCTGGGGGAGCATGTTGTCCTTCTCCCGGACAAATGAGGATGTAGAGTGTATTGGCAGCCTGTGATTGATCATTACTTTGAGCCATTCAGGATCATAGATGTTAGCTTGATGCTCTGTCCAGCTTTTAAGGAGCTGATGCACCAAGCAACTTCCTTTGGTGCTTTAATTTATTCTGGTTATGTACTGATAAAATGATAGAAAATTGTAATATACAGACTCATTTTTCTAACTGTTTCCTCTTCTGGCCTTCAACACAAAAATCTGTGTAAATTCAAACTTATTGCTTATTTCCTTTCTGTTAACATGTTGTAAAACTCACTGCAGAACTTTTTTTTTTCTTTTCAACAAAATAATTTGGGCAAATCTTTTTGAAGAAGTCTTTTTCTATTCAAATAACAAATCATCTCTTAACATTTCACATGTGGTTTTTGCATGTCTTGGTGATTATGGCTCTTTGACTATTCCATCCAGATGCATGGAATCCACTAGCCATCACTGCATGCGTCCCTCCTGATTTCTCATCCATGGTAACCTTGGACACCTCCACCGCAGTGCGAGAATCTGTTTAAAAATAACCAGGTCCATTAGTCTAGAAGGATAATGCTAGCCTATGTGGGCTCTCATGCCCTTGTGGCAGCAGAGTGCTATCACTGACACGGTGCGTCAGCACTTCTTTCTGTTGCTCCAGCGTTGAAGGGCTCCTCTTCATTCACTCACACATGCATGTATGCAGGTATTCATACACGCACAGTCAAGTAATTCATACACACAGGTACAGAAGTTGAGAAAAATCTCTCACTAAAAGAAACAAAACATTGTTATTGGTGGTGTTAGATGATTGCACAAGTTACAAGAAAACACACAAACCTTACAGGGAAGTTACCTGTGTTTCCCAAGTTGATGATTTTTAACATTTATGAGACAATTCCTAAACACAGTAATTCACACGTGCTTAGAATATTTGATGTAAGGAGGAAACTATGTGGGTGTTTATCAGTGAAGGCTATTGATATTGAGCGGCCAGCTGTTTGAAGGTTATGTTTCACAGCAGTAATTGAAATGCAAAATAACATTAGGATCGATAGTTAGCTTTGTTTATTTATGAAATCAATATTTAACCGTCCATCACAGTAGCAGTTCTGATTCTCACTGACAGCTTCACCTATGCATGGCCTCAATGAGCCTTTGCAGCTATTTCACTAATCATGCTTTTTTTTCCCACTGTGCAGCTGGAAACAGATCTCTTAGGCGAGGTATTAGGAAACTGCGTATATCTCATGGGTACGTCTATAAAGACCACGTGCCACAGAACTTCAGGATCCAGGATTTGTCTGCAGGATGTGACCAAAGCTAATTCACTAATTTATAGAAGAGGAGTCCATCAGGGTTTTTACTTTGATATACAAATGAGTGACTCCTCTGTAAACCTGTCAGTAGATAAAAACAAGAATTTAAAATTAAGTTTCAGTCTAATAAGATTATCAGCTGCGTTCTGACAGTTGTATTACAATAATTTAATTTGATAACTGAACCTTTGTGAGTGTAAGAGTGTGTGTTTGCCTTCCTACCTTCAGATTATACGACTGTGTACTTCTGTGTGTGCACTTGCTTGTTGGTCACAAAACATGTTCACATTAAAATGTCGTCTCATGAAACCACCCTACAGGACTAAGTGGAATCAAATGGTTACGTTGAGTGACTGGCTGTTGAACCCACAACATGAACGCACATTTAGATTGCC
>JBAMIG010000021.1:8641153-8652285 GCA_037177335.1 Kiunga ballochi | reverse complement strand
CCCCCCCCCCCCCCCAACCCTATGGAGACGCATTAATTCAGGAAATATCCCCAAAGTTTAATTATTCCTGAATGGTTTGGTGGTGGACACCAGCGTATAAATCAGTTAGGCCCACCCGCCTTTTTATTACCAGCACTATTTATGGAGAATGTGTGGCAGCTGGTGGAGATGAGCCTGTAAAAAGCTAGAGGCGATTGCAATGACTATGTCGACTGCTGTGGCGTGTGACAATCATAACAATTGAGTTTTTGACTAACATCAATTCATTTTAGATTTGTTTGAAACGTGTGCTTCAAACAACATTTTAAATGTGAGAAATTAAGCTGCATTTTTAGCTGGATGAACATGTTGCATCATCATTTTGATGTGGGTCATGCTTGCATACGGACTGTGAGTCTGTGCAAACATTGACACATCTGATTTTGTTTTAATCATCCCAGCTATCCGATAAATCTGCTTTTTAGTGGCCCGTTATTTTGCATGCTATAATTTGTGTATGTGCATGAATGTGCTTGTTTATATCTGCCTCTTCATCTGATGAAGAGGATAATTTATGTGGGTGGCAGGATTGGCTCTTTGTTTTAAGCAGGTAGCATCCCCCCCCCAGTCCAAAAAAAAAAAAAAAAACAAGGACAGCCTATCAGAAGAAGATTAATGAAGTAATTTCATGCATGGCTCTATGCCTCTGTCCCCCTGTACGCACAGTGACTGTGTCTAAACCTGAGATTTACATTAAACTGTGTTAAATAGCCTTAACCCCACAGTAATAATATTTCTCCTTGTTTGTGACTCATGCTGTCATGCCCCTTCCTCAAGTTTCTAAAGGAAAAAAAAGATTTTTGATCAGTGTGAGACAAAACATTGAGATGACTAAAGTTTTCAAAATTTCTTTAATTTTTTATAATCCTATCTTTATACAATTTATAGTACATGAAATAATGTCAAATACTAACAAAATGAGGTCGATAACATTAACATTTCTTACATATTGCATTTAATTTCAGACATATACGGATTAAGAAATCTGCCAAAAGCAGAGCATGCGTGATACAGGGAGGCTCCAGCAACAATGGCACTTAGTGCTGCAAGAAAATGTGTTGTGATATTGCAACATTTGTATCAGTAACCCGCCTCACAACACCAGGTTGTGTCAGATGTCATTAATAACACAGTTTTCTTGTGACAAGCTTTGGAGGAAACGGCCTTTTAGCGGTCATTTTTGCCCGTTGACTGTAATTACTTTTTCTAGTTATCGAGCTATTGTACTTTTATGTTGTTAAATTATACCATGTCTGTGCCACATAATGGGCGTAATGAAAACTAATCTTTTCTAATGAAAAAGCCGAATTAGAAATTTGATCCCAAATGTACTCCGTAGAAGACTGGAATTATCCCTGAACTCTTTTTTTTTTACACACACATTATGATGAGCTGTCCAAATCTACAGAGAGCTTTTCCACTGGGTTTGCACAGAAGTTTGTTAACTCCTTGTTCACCATAGTTGGACACATTGCACACCACCACCACCATTGACAGTGGCTCTTTCTCTCTCATTAGCCAGTCACTTCTCTCAACATCCTGAAATCAGCCCCTTATATGAACTGGATCTGCCCAGTGCGGCCCAGACGGTTTACATCAGACAAACAGCAGCATCTCTCCAGCAGGAAGGAGGAGGAGGAGGAGGAGGGGGAATCAATAGATGTGATCTGCTTCTTGGCCAGCTCTATTTTGTGGCGCTGCCGGAGCACAGGGCTCATGTTGTCATAGTGTGAGCTCATAGCTTTATAAAGACTACAGTGACATCGCTGTGAAGCAGCTAAATATAATCCTCTGCAGACTTAAAAAAAACTTAATTATTCAGCCTGTAGAGGAACATGGTCCCCCATCCCCCCCAACTAAAAGTGGTAACCCTGCACTAGCCCATCCACTATTGATCCGGGGCCCTCTCTCTCTCCCCCATTGGTACGCTTTCTGTGTCTAACCGTCTATTATTTATGTATCGTCTTCCTCTCTTTCTTTTTCCGCTCTCCCTCTTGTTTCCTCAACTTCCCTTTTGTTTGCTTCCATATTTTGGCACATCATAAATCTCTGCCAGCTCCTCCTGAGTGTCTGGCACATCCGGTATTATAGAGGCCCCTCCCTGCTCTTCAGGTCTAACGCCTCCTCTCAGTCATCTTCCTACCAAAGCAGGACTAATGAATGAGAAACTCCAAATTTAGGGGCCTCTCCCTCGTAGATTAGAATTGGTCCCTCTGGAGTCCCAGGCTTTCCTCCAATGCAAACCACAGCCGTCAACAAGCCCGCCCACACTCCCATATTTCCATCTTTCATATTCTATCTGGTGCACAAACACACTCAGACATTGTGTTTCCCCAAGACTCTTTGGGCCCCTAATTCCCCTGACAGTCATTAACCTGGAACCAGTTTCACAAAAAGGCATCCTCCATATTTCATCTGGGTTTTGGGATCCCCATTCCTTATTTCTTCTCCAGGGCCACACAAACCTCTCCTCTCTATGTGACAAACAAGCTTCTGAATTTATTTCTGTAACTTTTCTGGAGCTGTTCAGATTTTTGGTTGTCCTAAAAATGAGAACCTGGCTCTGTGTGTCGGAGCAGTAAAAGGCATCAGTGGCCCCTGGAGGAGAGGTCAGCAAAGCAGCTGCTTGTGGGTTCTGGCTATGGTGGGCTGAGAGGAGGTCTGTCAGGAGCTAATTGAGTTTGTCCTACCAGCACTGACTCCGGGGCTAGTGGCTTATCAGGCCACATCGCCCCAGGCCCATGAGGCAGATCTGCCCCTGCCGGGGCATCTGATATCACCGTCACCCTGCATTTAGATGTCAACCCCCACAATCAACCCTTTCCCCGTCACTTACAGTCGGATCAGTAGGGATGTGACTCTCTGGGATGAGGTGAGCAAACACTATAAAATGGTCTCTTTTGGTTCTGGTGGCACTTTGAGTGAGTGGAAAAAAAATCGTGCCAGAAATTCTCTCCCTGTGATCTGTATTTCAGTCACACTTTTAACTTAAACATGAAACAAGGAAAGGACTAGAGTCACTCAGAGAGCAGAAGACAATGGGATCCACCTGAAGTGGACAGGAACCTCTCAGTAGGAAGATTTACAAATTGGCTCAATTAGATCCCAAATTTCTCCCTACATTTTTACAGCAGTGTCGGCCAATGTCGCCGAGACGAGAGGAACGAAAGCGCTGCAGTTCGACTCTTAAAACAGCGAGTGTGAGCCGAGCTTCCAGATCAGGATGGCTAATCCTGGTCGCAGCACCGCCGGTAGAATATTAGGAATCTGAAATGCTGTTAGGATGGCCAGGTGGAATCAGATTAAAACCAAACTGCGCAGTGTGCGTTTGCGGCTCTATAACCTACTACTCAGCATGAATTTTGATCGGTACAAAGGGAACAAAAGAAGGAAGAACAGAGGGAGAAAAAGAGAGAAGGGGAGATACTGTGTCTTTAGAAGAGAGCTGTTCCTTTGGGCAGCCAGGCAGTTGAATGTAAAAAAGCTCTTACCTTGAGAAAGGAAGGAAGAACTATAGATTTTACAGCATCAAGTCTCAGATAGTTCAGCAAACCCTTTCCTGTCCTCTCTGTCTGTGTAGCACACAAGCTAATTAGCAACTGCCCCACATACTGAATTATTTATTGGAACTATTGCTGCTGTCAAACTATTTAATGCTCATAATTCATTTTCACAATACACTTGTATTTATAGATTTAAATTGGACCTGTCCGGCAAGAGATTACGAATATTTATAGAAATATTTTAGACTATTTGATTAATACACCAGGTTTAAATGGTTAGTATTCCCTCTATCATTAATCAGTATATGCAGCCTTGTTAAAAACATAAGCATTGCGGTAGTATAATGTGTCATAGCAGAATGAGTTAAGGGGATTCTAGCCAGCACATTTATTATAAATGACCACATAGAGCTGGAGGGGAAACAGTTAAGACACTTATGCAATTATGCTAAGTGTCACCCTGAGGATGGCCTTTGAACCAGGGTTAAGCTTACTCTGAATTTGTGAAATAAAAGCTAAATGGAGCCATCTTGTGCTCCGATGTTTTAATATATCACCTTTAATAAGGCAAATGCAGGTGCCCCATCATGCAGGTGCACATATCTATCTGAAACATGGAGCATAAAGCAGATGAACACATAGCTGCGTGTTAATTTATAGGGATGCGATCTGCATTCATTATCTAGAGCAGAGAGTACTGTTTAACAAAAAGATGTCACTTTTTATGTCTCTGCAAGTACATTTAATAGTGAACACAGGAAGTTTCATGTGCATTATTATAATAAAAAAAGGGTCACTTTGATATTTTAGGCAAACGAGTGGTTATGTGTTACTTTTATACAGTGAAGACATAATAAAAGAAGAAGAATTCCAGGAGTGCTCAGACACATGGGCTTATTCCACAAGGTCAGCGGTTTTAACAGGGGGCATTTTTTTATTATTTATTTTAGCAGTTAACCTTTTTGTGAATTTCCAGAAGTGGAAGGCACCTGGAGCTCCAATGAATATACATGACAGCAGGGAGGAAAACCCTGGAATGAGATTTAATTTGACATACTGACCCCCATCTCCACGGGCCCAGGAAGCCAGGGTGAGAAAATAAGGTTGACCCACTGACCCCTGGGCCTGAACCCCTCCGTCACCCATCCTCACGATTAAATCAGCTTGAGAGAGCAAGAAGCAGTCCGGTCGACCAAGAGAGGCCACTGCAGCAGCAGCCTCCTGTTTCCTGTTTGTTGTGAAGGGCTCAGAGGGAGACAGCTGTTGTCCAGTCAGTTGGAGCCCAGTGGGAAAAGCCATCTTCTCCCTGTGCTGATGGTGAACTGACTTGTAAAATATGTATACATTACCATTAGCTGACAATCTGCTAATGGAAAAAAATACCCACTTGGTGTTGTCTTGCTTCTAATTTTTAGAACCCCTATTTCTACATTTGCATAAGTCATTCTAGACACAATTTTGCTAATGTAGGCAAGTGTAGGTGACCTTTCACCTTTTCTGTGGTGCCTAATGCAAAGGGGTGTGTTAGATGTTAGTGCGTGACCTTGCCTTGACCCAAAGAGGTAGGAATGTCTACACGACATCCCCAATACATTAAGTTATTCATCTCCCTCCTTGTTTACCTCTTCATCTCCGTCTTTCTGCAAATGAAAAAATGTGTTGAGTCCAGGCAAAGTTCTTCCCCAGCCTTTGTTCATGCAACAAAATTTTGAGTTAAAGGTTATAGAGCAGGACTGAAATAGATTTTTATGGGCATGGAAGGCATTGGAGTGCATTTTGTGGCCACCGCCAAAAGGCTGCACTTTAGTCTGCACACGTTACAGCATTAGATTACATGTACTCCAAAATACAGTTATTAGGCAGACAGTGAAAAAGTCAATATCTTGCCATCATGTTTCCTTTTGGTTGACTGCTGACTCAAGGAGACAAGCCAAGGTCCAACGTGCCTTCTAAACTATTGAAACCCACCTTTATATACACAGTGTGTGTGGACTTTCATCTTATTTTATTTGAGTGCTCTCACTCCTTCTTTTCCCTGTCTTTGTGTCTGTGTGTTTTTATTATATGTGGAAAAATGTGAAACTGTGTGTTGTAGTTGTGTGTATTTATTTTCTGAAGCATTTGAACAGCTGTCATAGCGTGGGGCTAATGAAGCACTTAGGATCCTCTCCTGGTTCACTGGTTTATGGGGAATGTTAGGACACAGTGAGAAAGAGACATTTGCCACAAACCACTAATAAAAATATACTGGGACTTATGGATGGTATATATTTTATCGTATTTGTACAACCTAAAAACTTTAAATGCTTCTAACCATTTTCCTTTTCCATAATATGTAAATATTATTTTAATGCTCAGAAATACACCTTTTGTATAAATGAGTGTAAATTACATTATTTTTGCTGTACAGTGATTCTATAACTATTTTTTTAAGACATGTTGGTTCTATTAATCAACTTTAACATTTAACTTATTGGTAAAAAAGATATCTATGTTCTCTATTTTGCCGAATGACCACACTGTTGTCATATTGTGCTTTTTTTCCCAGTCTAATATTGGGTTGTCTAGATGCAAAACAACACAAAAATCTCTGCTAATCATCTCCTCCTTCTCCTGTTTTCATCAACTCCCACCCCCTGACCCACCCCGTCCCTCCCCCAGGCTGCTGAATAGAATGGCCACTGATGAACGGCATCTACCCTCCAGCTGTGGGTCCTACATCAAGACGGAGCCATCCAGTCCCTCCTCAGTCATCGACACAGTCAGCCACCACAGCCCTAGCGGCAACTCAGACGCCAGCGGAGGCTATGTCAACGCCATGAACAACCACTCAAACGGCCTGGACTCTCCACCTATGTTCACCCCTGGCGGGCTTGCTGCCGCTACCTGCCGCAAACGCTATGACGACTGCTCCAGCACCATCATGGAGGACTCATCCATAAAGTGCGAATACATGTTGAACTCCCTCCCCAAGAGGCTGTGCCTGGTCTGTGGAGATATAGCCTCGGGGTATCACTATGGGGTAGCCTCTTGTGAGGCCTGCAAAGCCTTTTTTAAAAGGACAATACAAGGTATTTTTCTCTTTCCAACTACCCCTCCCAACAAACACTCAGTACAAGTATTTCATCCCATGTTGCCGCATCACCAGTCAGAAAAACACCCTCGATACACGGCACCTCTGGCCCTCACAGCAGCACTGAAACATACTCTGTAGAAATTCACTATTTAGGAAATTTCACTGGAGTGTGGAAAATGTGCTCTTTACCTCTTGAGATCATCAGCCCTTAGAAAAAAATGTGTTTTTCTTATTAAAGTACACAGCACTTTTTGTAAAAGAAAAAACAGCATGCAGATATTTTAAAGATTATTGCAAAACTCATACATTTTTAAATACTTTTTGCCATGAGTCAGACGGCTAGTGAGACTATGATGGCATTGTCTGTCTTGTTTGGAAAATGGTGCACATGCCATCATCACTCAGAGGTCAGATTCAGTGGAGTACAGGGACTGTTTGCCCAGATGCAGGTGGGGTGAGGGGGCTTGGAAACATACTTCATTATTCTTGTCCCGTTTTTGTGTGTGCAGTGTCTGTGTGCCTAGGGTGGGGACCAGGGTGGCTATCTGCAAAGCCTGCTGTATCGTAGCTCTCATTAGAGAAGCAATGAAAGGCCACCTACTGTGAAACGCTGTGCTACGCTCCAGATTAATCAGGAGGATGAAGATATTGTTGAGCCTGGGAAAAAAACAAAAGGGGAAAGCACAACAGGCACATCTGCTCGGGACTAAGCTCTGCTGGCCGAGTCGCTGAATGACTGCAGTGGAAAACTAAATAAAATATGTAAAATGAGCCAAAGGGTTCGGGTATGGTGGAATGGGATATTAGGAATGGAAGAAAATAGCCCTGCTCAAATAACATCTTTCATCCATTGCTGAAATAGATTGCACAGATCGTATGGAGAGCAGGCTGTCTTGATGTTACGTGTTGATTTTGGACCTTAGAGCCCTATCAGCTTTAGACAGTCTATGTACCTTTTGCAGGCAAACAAAAGCATTATGCCAAATCCTCCTGTTTACCCATGCTGCCATGAGCAATGCAGCCTATTGACAAAAGATGAACATTTTCTCTCAAGTAACATAACTGGGCTTTTGTTCGCTGAGTAAAAGTACACTGGCGGCAACACAATAGAACAGAGAAGAGGCATCAGGAAAGAAAGAGACATCCTAAATAGAGCAATGGCCCAAACAATTAAGAGCAAGGTACATGAAGGAAAAAAAAACTGAAAGCTCCTCTTTTCCCCCCTCACTTTGCATTGTCGATTTGAAATCCCTCTCTTACTCTTCTTGGAGGGCTGCCTGTAATGGAGCTAATCTGCCGTCGTTTGTCCGAGCCACAGGAGTTTTGTCAATAACAATCAGCGTTTGGAAAGTGTAATTAAGGCCGAGGCTTTTCATTAGGAGGAAGGGAGGGGGTTGTCTCCAGGGACGGGCATGCCAATTAGAAACTCAGGCACGCGTCGCCGGGTAATTTCAGGGAAAGGAGGGGAAAAAAACCCAGGACTTCTTTAGATTGGAGAGGGACCCTGCTGCTCTCTCAGACGAGAGGAGGAGAGGCTTAATGGCATAATAATCAGACGGGGGTCCCAAGCAGTGGAGGCAGGAGGACGGATGTACTTTTTGGGGGAGGTAAAAGCTTTCTGAAATGATAAAAAAAAAAAGAACATGCAGGATTGCTAGAGGGAAGATGAAGACGGTAAATGGCGGGATGTTGAGCCCTTGAAAGAATGAGAGAGTGCTTGATGAGAACTGATTAATTAAAGGTATAACGAGGCAGTCAAGGGTGGAGTGTGAGACGGCCCACTCTAATGAGAGGAAAACAAAGGAGCTGTCTTTCCCAGGCCTTTGTCGTATTGTTCTATAACACTTAGGGCAAACATGCTAAGTTAACATTAAGCATGTACACGACAATTTCTTTATTACTTTGTGGCTCACGTCTTGATAAAGTGCCTCATTTTGCATAGTAAATCAAAGTAATCTAAATTACAATAGTTTTGTTTTAATTCTGTGCTATGCATGCACAAATGAATGCACCTTTTCCCCCACGTTGAATCCGCTTCTTCCTTTTGGTATGCACATCTTTTACTGATGCCCCTTCCCTTTTCAACAAAAGCAGATGGCTTATCCATCTTCTGTCACCTATTCATTCAGTGAAAAGCAGTTTGAGCTCATATGTGGAGATAGTTGCATTAGTCAAGGCCAGACCCAAATAATGTCAACCTGGATCTCCATCCATCCAGGAAATACCCCTGTTTTCATTGCGGCCTTATCATCCCCCCATCCCTGCATTTCACGTGGCCCACCAATCAAAAACATAAATGCCGTATTGAACTGTGTTTTCTTCCCATTTTGAACCAAAGTGTAAAATTGCTTGAAAACCAACTGAACTCAGTGGCCCTCTTTTATATGAAGTAATAGACCTTGACAGTAAGCCTGTAAAAGTCAGTTTAGATTTTGATGAGAAATACCTGCCATTTTACTGTAATTTACTTACAAGACCTGACTTTCCCCTCTGTGCCCTGGCATGGGTCCTGAAAAGCCATAAAATAGATTGAGACAGATACTTATCAAGAGGAAAAGGAGGGAAATCTTTTTCTTCTCCCTTCACTCCATAATGTTATTGGTAACCATACCATAACCTCTCCAAAGACAGATAAACCCAACCGTGACCCTCGGGTTAAAGGGGTTCCCGTCAGCGTGCTTCATTTGTGAAGGTGAAACTCTCCCTGCTGTTACTGTCAGTGTTTCTGGACATCATTTCTGAATGTCATTTAATACGAACATGCTTTTAAACTCGCTGCTGTAACCATAAAACCACATTTAAAGCAGAACGTTCATCTCAACCACTGTTCAGGATACTTGAATGATACATTATATTAGGAGAAAAAATGTGCAAAAATCCATTTGTCCATGTGTTTCTTCTCTTTTAACTCACTTTACCCTCCTTAAAAAATCAATACATGGGTAGGCTTACCCAATAAAGTGAAGTCATTTTAGTTAAATCCAGCAAAAAATTTGTTTTAATCTCAGGGAGAAATGTGATGGTTAGGGGCAGGGAGATGCAAAGTTGAATAACAGCACAGCCATCTTTTTAAATAATTTGAATGTTTATTAAATAGAAAAACACAGAAATGACTTGGTACATGACATTAATGAACTATTTCACATTTAATGTTGTCTAAATCAATTCTGAAAGTCTGAAATTACAGACCTTTAACAGCATCAGATATCATAACTCACATTGAACTGTTATTACTACTACAATGGGAGAAACATGTCTTATAATAATACATTTAGAAGCTACATTTCTTTCTTCTTTGGATAGCATGTTGTTATAATCTGCCTAATTCACTGGGTTCTCATTTTTAGCTATGCAGATGTCAGTGATTTGTGGTGTTAGCTCGTGAAACTTCAGGGGGTCAGTGTGTGTGCTGATACCAAAACACTCCCTCCTCTAAATATAAACCAGGATGTCCAGATGAAGAATTAGATAATCCACCCCTCACTCTTCATTGAGCTATGAGAAGCCCTTTCTGACAGAACATCAGATGAATATGGAGCTAGACAGGACAGGTGGACAGTGTGGGAATGTATGTTTGCTTTTGTTGTTGGACAATGTGGCATCAAAGGAAGTAAGTTAGCCACCAGGTGTGGTTTTTGCTCATGTTCCTGTCACCCCTGAGAGAGAAGAGGAAGAAGAAGAAGAGGAGGTTGGGGAGGGGAAACAAACCGTGTAAGCAAAGCGCTCACACTGCGTTGAGTCAGACTATGCAAACAAAACTGCAACACAGCGTTCGTGCAGAGTGGCAATTTACTGGAGCCTCAACTAAAGTTCACTTTAAATAGTCTTCATCGTGTTTGCAATCAGAATCCATATTTATTCTAGATTTGCACAAAGCTTCACGTGAAAATTGCTGATTGTTTAGTGTAAAACGGATGGACAAACAAAACAGATCCTGAAGCACTGAGTCCTGCAGGGCGGCAATGATTGCCTCCTCCCTTCTTGTGGGAAATGGATAGGATTATTATGGTCTGTTCTGCTATGACAACAGAGAAAACACAGAAGAAAGGCAATCAGAGCTCATCAGCCGCCTTTCTCACACCTTTATTTACACCAATCCCAGAGAGATGATGAGAATTAACATAATGATTTCTAACCGAGATATAAGAAGGAATTTCTAATTATTTATAACATCTTGGGACCTTCTGCTTGATCAGTCCAATAATGTTAACATAATTGCATAAGATGTCAAAGGGTGTTAGAGAAGGTAGTGGAAAAAAAGCACCAGTGGAATATCACACAGCTTTCTGATAGAAATACATGTGGTCAGTCATAATGTGCATGTGTGGATAATTTTCTGTATAAAGAATCTAAAGAAAAAGCTTTAAAATGAATGCCAAGCAATGAGAAAACATGTTATGTAGCATTTATTTACAAGGGCTTGAATATATAATAATAATAATAATAATAATAATAATAATAATAATAATAATTATAATGTATATTTGAAATTATATTATATTTGGATTAAGTTG
>JBAMIG010000021.1:8611701-8641053 GCA_037177335.1 Kiunga ballochi | reverse complement strand
ATAATAATAATAATAATAATAATAATAATAATAATTATAATGTATATTTGAAATTATATTATATTTGGATTAAGTTGGGTATTGACTTGGTCTTCATTTTAACAAATAAACTGAAAATACATCAAGAGTAGGTTAAAAGAACATTTTAGAACCATGTCAATGTCAAAAAGCCACAATAGAGGAAGATGATTCAAATTCCTGTGCTTTAGGCAACCATTACACTGAAACCCTGTATTGAATACAGTTAAATGCAGGTAGTTTGGGAGAAGCGGAGTGTCTGCCTCGCATATCCTCTCTTTTCTATTGCTAATGCTAGAGTAGAGCAGAACAGGCCCTTTTTATTGGGCAGCAATGAAACTTTTTTTTTTCTCATTGCGCTGTCCTGGAATCAAACGCTGCAGTTGAATAATGCATAAGGCCTCTTGCCTGTACACTATGTAAATAGTCAACAATAGCAACAGTGGTAACAACAGGTTTGAGTCTGCAGGAGTATTATGTAAAGTGGTCTGGGGCAGTGTGTCTGGCTCTCAAGGCTGCTATTGAGGCATTGACTGGCCCCTGTGAGCAAAGATGGACATGGCTTACGCTCAGGGCCTGGAAGGGACATGCACAGAATTAATGAGGCCAATTTAATGTCTGACCAGAGCGGCGTCTACAGAACGGTCTGAAGGACTCTTGTAGCTGTACCCCCATTTTTCCTTGGGCTGGGACAAAATGCTAGTACTCACTGGGTGATACCTGAACCACCTGCACTCTATTGAAATTGACTCTGCCAGGATCCACCTAACAACTGGACATGTGAACTAACATTACAAGTTATTGTTTTTGCTTTATCATGTAAGAAAATACCTGTCACTCACACCGCTGCACATTTTTGAAATGCAATTGTTGTTTCTCTTCAGGTAACATAGAATACAGCTGTCCTGCTACAAATGAATGTGAGATCACGAAACGGAGACGCAAATCATGTCAGGCTTGTCGCTTCATGAAATGCCTCAAAGTGGGGATGCTCAAAGAAGGTAAGAAGAGTAAGAACATTTTTATTATTCTTACACGACACACATGCAACAATTCAGCATCACACATAGCTTTTGTGACCAATGTTTTGTTAAGTCTTAGTAATTTTCTTGTTTCTACAACAAGCCCCTTGTCCTCTCTTTACCTACAGAACAGTAAATAATGTGCAGCAGAGCTGGGGACAGAAACATGCTGAATAGGTTGATCCTTCTGTCTGAGTAATAGAAATGTAACAGTATTCCAGTTGGAAAGGCTCATGCGGGGTCCCTGAGCACACACTCGCCACAGTCTCAGCGCTCCCTGGAATATTGATCCACTAAATGTTTTCCGAACATCTCAGCTCTCTTCCTGTGGATGGTTTTTTAAAGTCACGCCAGCAGGGAATTCAGTGACAATTAAACATCCTTCAGATGGGTTTGTCTGGCCAGGTTTCTTCCTCTCCACGGAGTAAACCCTGGGGAAACTCTTAGCTTTGGTTGCTTTTTCCAACGGGAGGCACCTGTCTGCTCTCTCTCACGCAACTGCATTAGTGGCTACATCCTCACCTCATTTGCTCTTTTTATCTCCGTCTCACTTGTTGTTTCTTTCAGGAAGGCTAGACAAATGAATAATAAAAGACGTCTGACACCACCATTTCTGCATGAATTGCTAGCGTAAATGTTTAGCGTTTACATTTTATTTAGCTCACCTTTTGTGGTAATGTGTGGGTGAAGTAGGATGCTGTGCAAAGTTAAACTGTCCTTCATAGGGGCAGAAAAAGTGTGATGAGTGAAATTTAGTAAAAACCTCCCCTTTTAAAGTGATCTGTCAAACTCTGTATAGATAGTCCTTTTTTATTCTTCCCATTATTCTCCCACTGGAGAGTAGGATTTATAGATGCATATATATCCAGGCACAACCTGAAGCCCGAGTCATAGCCTGTATGGATCCACACATAGTAACAGAATCCCCTGGACTGCATGCAGCCCGATAAAGCCTCAGTGCCAGAAAGACAGAGTAATCGCATTACTATCTGATGAAAAATTTATGCCAATATATCATCTTGGAGAATAAGAGACTACAAAAATATGTGTCCGTAGCTATAAATGAATGACCAGTGTCAGGTCAAAGTTAAGAGTGGAAAACTCAAATATGCAGACTTCGGCTAAGCCTTAGGTTCTAATGTATTCTTCTGTGTGTTCAGCACATTCCCAGAATAATAGCCACTCTCCCTTTTACACAGTAATCATCGCCATGCTGCAGCTATTGTCATAGTTTGATTAGAGTCTTGTGCTATTAGAAATCTCTGTCAAATGACTGATTTTAGTCACAGTCAGAGTTATGAAACACATTTGCCATTTTTTAAAGAGATGTGAAAGATTTGTTGCATGAGCTGTTTTGGGGTTTTTTGCAATTTAAAGTGTCACTAAAGCTGAGTAGAAAGAGAAACACATGGTCAGTGTCCACTGTAAGCTCTTCGAAGCCATCGGCTCAACGCCGTGCTCAGCTTCAGGATGTAGAGATGGCCGCCGGTCATGTGACTAAGGATGCCGCTTACTTTCATTACTGCAGAAAGGTCACAGTGGGTCTCAGTGGAAAATCACCTAATTATAACTCTCCAGCTCCAACAAAATACACCACTGCCCCCCAAAGAAACATATTTTTAAAGCCATTTCCTCCTTAAAGCGATTAAAATAGCAAACGTCTTTTTAAGAGAATTAAGGTTCCTTAAATCAGTTTAGGCTCTCAGAAGCAAAGACATCCACTGTCTACTAAAAACCCACTGCTGAGACTTTAAAAAAAATCCAACGTGTGTTAAGAGGAGGTTTGAAGAAAATGGTCTGTTAAAGATTAGCAGTCTGATTACAGGAATTACAGGAGGCCAGCCTAAACCCCGTGTTGAGTCGCTGCACTTTCCTTTGACTGTATAAAAGAGGAAGTGATCAATAGAAGAATCAAATGTCAGGGGCAACAGGTTTTTCCTCTGATCAATGGAAACAGATCAGAGCTTAGAGCAAGAGAGAAGACAAGATAGTATTGAGAGATTACATTGACATCATTCAGCGGCAGTTGCTCTTTGCACCGACTTCCTTTCTCTCTGACTTACTCGATGCCTCCTGCATAGATTTACAGACTCGACTAAGTGCTCAAATGTGTCTCCTTTTATATATTTACAACAATAAACATATAAAAAAGGAGACAATAGCTTCATGTTCTACTCTTTCACTGGTAAAGGTGAAAGAAGTGTGAGGATAAGGGCTTTTTTTCCAAACAAAAAATAATCTGAATACATGCATATATAATACACTTTTATGTACCTCCAGGATGCTCGGAAAGCCTACTGTGATGTGGCATACAGACTGCATAATATAGAAATGGGCATTACCTGAAATTCAACATACATTTTAAAGGCTTTAAAATTTTAAAAACAATTTGGTTCTTTGTTGCAGTTGCAGCAGGAAATCCAGTTACAATAGACTTAATGTTTAGCCAGGCCTTTCCTAAGATATTTTCCAATACTGTAGCTGGAAATTTGAATGAGTCTTTGTGCCTTTCAGCCATTTCAACAATTGTTCTGACCAAGGATGTTAGCTTACCCGGGACATAGTAGCTAACCTGTAAATGGAGTATGTGACAACGGTGTTAGTACGGCAGCACTGGGGTCAGCAGATGAAGAGGGGGGTGCGATGCGTGACTATTTTTCCGCTGCTCTCGCTCATCACCACTCGTGATTAAAAATGCTGCGACACACTTGCAAGCATGCAAAGCTGTCAATGGGGGGGCTTTGAAATAGTGCTGACGGCAGTTTAGCGGGGCGGCTTCCTTGAAAGGCAAGGTTCACCATGCCTTGCCATGTGGCCCTCTGATTTTCCCAGCTAAAATAGGGTCATCCTAAGCCCCCCTTGGCATTGCCAACCATCCCAGACATCCTGACACTTTCCCCACAGAGACATCCAGAACAGGTGAGCGACTCAAAATAAGGGCCCCTATCACGGCTGGTCACACAAAGTGAGTGAAGACAGGCCCTTTTGTAGGACTGTGCTTGGAGGGGGATTATTATTGTTTTTGGAGAGAAAGAAGAGCCCTAGGTCAGCTGGCCCTAGCCCCCACCTCGAGGCCTGCACTAATCCATGTGCAAATGCCAGCCGCCTTGGCCAAAAGCCTCCAGCCAGAGCACCCTTCTTTGAAGAGATGATACCCGACCTCAACCGCTGCTGCCCTCGCTACACAGTGCAGGGGCCATAAAACAGTGGATGAGGTGATGTGCATGTCTCCACGTTTATAACACACCTACTGTTTTACTCTGAAGGGGATGCATCAGACGGGCCAGGCAGATCACCTAAAACATTGGGGTGCAACCAAAGGGACACATGAACCTCACAAAGTTCCCTATGAAGACAGAGCCGTAGTGCCTAACAACAGAAGTAAATGAATCTGTCTGACTACTTTTAATCACACTGTCTTCATCTCTGCCTCTGTCTGGCCTGGTTGGACAGTAAAATGAGACAGGTTAGTGCCAAGCTCTAATTCCTGTCAGCATCTGTTAATTATGGCCAGGACTGTTCTAATTAAAAGAGGCACCCATCTACCTTCCACCACTGGCTTATACAGCCACATGACTCAAGCAGCAGAGGGGTACATGGCACGTGGAAGCGCAACCACCTGACAGAAGCCGGGCTCTGCGGGAGAGCCGGAAGAAACTGTAGGAAGAGGTGACATTGCAATGAGAGGAATTTTCCATGCCTACAATAACAGCGCTAAGCTAAAGGGGAATTTTTTAAAGCACTTGAACAGCAAAGATACATGATAAAGAACAATAATAAAAAAAAACAGTTTTCTTAATATAATGGGCATAAGAATTATTTTGTCATTGTGTCTGCAATCATGTGTGTGTGTGTGTGGATACACACAGGTAGTTCCCTGTTTCTAGCTGGGAAGGATGAGACTCTGTTGGGAATATGGGGTAATTAGGTTAGTAGGTTGTCAGTGTCAGGAAATTGAAAGACAATCCTAATCAGATTTGGGTTTCCAGGGAATCAAATAATTTATATAAGTAGAAGAAATCTCTATTCTACAGTTACATGATAATACACTTTACGGCAATCCCCCTCTCCTTGCGATCACTGAGAGGGGGAGTTTCTACAGCCATGTAGGATAAGTGGTTAAAAATCTAGAAGATCTTTTGCATAAATCTACTCTTGAATCCCTTTTTGTTAAATGAAGGCCACTGCTTCTATCTTTCATCATCTGATTTCCTTTCCCCTTTGTTTACCAAGCGACCTCCGATCGCTGTGCATGGGATGCATCCAAACTCATCGTCTCCAAGAGCACTTGCTGATGGGCAAATTGTATTAGGCTCATTTGCAGTGGCCACACAATGCCCAGGTTTGACACCGTCCTCCCTGTTATAAAGTGATGAAATCATCAAGGAAGTGCTCTGGCTGCGGGTGTTGTTCACTTAGAGGACGCATGAGGCTGACAAATTAACTCCTCCTCCACCACAAGCATTTCATTGAGCCTGTTCTCATTCAGTCTTTAGTATTAAATTTATTTGGGGATTGCATTAGTTATGCAGATTGAAGGGATTCTCCATCTTGACAGGATTAAGATTCAAGTTGTGCATTAGCAATGGCGCACCATATATGAAGATGCGGGATAAAAATGTTTGCATACAGTTGCATTAAATAATACCTGCTCAGTGGCATCAAAAGGATAGAACAGTGTAGATAAAGTATGTTAACAATGGTGAAAATTAATAGAAAAGAAAAGACATCCAAATGGAAGCATTCTTATCAAATAATGAGATAATAAATAACTTATGTTATGATGAGACTTGACATTTACAGTATCAGTGTGGAACCTGGCCTCCTAGGTGTGGCTGGGGGTGATAAGGCCTCTGTGCTCCTCCAGTGAAAGAGGGGTGAAATAGGGGTCTTTTATGGGAAAGCAATACCCAGTTATCTATCTGCAGTATGACGGCGGATGCTTTGTATGTTATGTGTGTGGCCGTGTCTTTGCTTTTAAGCTCGCTGAGATTCTGTTTCTGGACAATGAAGACAGCGCACCTAAGCTCACACATAGGAACAACAAGGCAGGTAGCTGGCACCTAATTAGTATGCAGTCGGCCTCACCCCAAAAGCTAAATAATTAGAGGGCCAGTCTGTGAGATCATTGACCCTGCGTTAAATATTCATATGTTTAGACCTGCTCTGGGCTCAGCTGTGTCACAGTAGACCAGCCAGGCGTGGACACATATGGGAAGACATCCGTGCCTTTGACACATCAGGGAAAAAAAAACAAAAAAACACAGAATACATGCTCACACCCTGCCACAAAGCTCTTGTCCCCCCTTCTGCTTCTATACAATCCAAGGACCAGACCTCACTATCTTCTACATAGTAGCCCTATGTCTTGTTTAGTGTGAGTTTTCCATCCATTTGTTAGAATCCCTTAAATACTGAGTGTAAAAAATACACACTTGTCATCTCATGTCCCTTCCGTCTGTTTTATCCCAGGAGTTCGTCTGGATCGTGTGCGAGGAGGCAGGCAAAAGTACAAGAGGCGGCTGGACACGGAGAACAACCCTTACCTGGGTTTGACGCTTCCCCCTCCCACCAAAAAGCCCCGTGAGTACTGCTCCGTCCCCAGCTCATTGTCTCCCTACTCTGCTGCCCTTCCACCGTCCTGTCAGGCTAGCATGCACGTAACACTAACATCAAATTGTTATTCTGGACCAGATTCATGCTCTCATGTCTTACCTCCCTCTTGTGTTTGGACAGGTTAGTGTCCAAGCTAAATTTTGGCCATATAATGTTCTGATCGGAGCTGAGTGATGTTAAGCCTAAAAGCAAATAACAATTGAACAATGACAGAATGCTAGAAGAAACCAGTTTCTTCATTTTCATCCACAAAAGCATTTTATTTGTACAAATTCAAGCATTAGCTTTTTCTTTCTTTTCATAAAAAACCACCACACGTTTGTGTTTATTATTTTTATCATTTTTATCATTTTCTTCTTCTTCTATCACATCTTGTGGCTCCATGAAGCTTTGCAGCAATTTGACCTCTAACCTCTGCTTTTCTTTGACATCACACTCCTTCTTCTTCTGTCCTCAGTCACAAAGATAGTGTCTCACTTGTTGGTGGCAGAACCTGAGAAGATCTATGCCATGCCTGACCCCACCATGCCAGAGAGCGACATCAAGGCTCTCACCACGCTGTGCGACCTGGCTGACCGGGAGCTGGTGGTCATCATCGGCTGGGCTAAACACATCCCAGGTAGAGGGGAAAAAAATCCTACCTGGTTCTTATTTAAAGTTCCCTCTTAATTTCTGTTATATTTCATCTTATTTTGTCCTTTGTCACACACCGTATGAAGATAAGTACCCAGTGAGGGTTCCACAATGGACAAAGGTGGTCAGGACATGAAATCCTTACTCTGAATGGAGACGTGCACGCAGACATGCCGCTAATGTATGCTGTAATCATTTGAGAGATTTAAAGCAAAGTTAACGGACCTGTGCAATCAAATAACATCATATCACTTACACACGCACACACATGTGAATGCACACACAAGCATTCATTGAATTATTGATGTGCATAATCGTGTTTCTTCCTTGCCCCATAGGTGTTGTGATAGATGAGCTGTTGGGTTATAAAAGACTGTGAATTAAGGATCCACCATTGAAATACACTACGTCACGTCAGCAGGGATTTTTCTTTTTCTTTTTTCAGAGTTCTCCTCTGGTTTTCAGAGAACATGTTTAGCTGCTCTTTTTTTTTTTTTTTTGCAAACCAGATGGATTCCGCTTGATCTCGCGCTTGACCCCTATGACCCCTGTTGCATTATGGTGCTGTAGACACAAAGGAGTTGCAAAGGAAATGAGTGTTCCCCTGCGTCAACTCCATATCTTCCTCCACCCGTCAACATGATTTGGACAGACACAAAGCCGTCATCGTGCAGGACTGGTCTGTGGGAAAACCCATGTATAAATGTGTGTTTACTATTATTTCAGTTCAATCAAAACATAATCATATCCCACTTTATAGATTTAGGTAGTACGTTTTCAATAATGACAGGTGGACTTTTTTTTTTCTTTTTTGTACTGGATAGGTATTAGAGGTCTTCTCAGAAGGAGGGGTATTAATCAGGTACAGATCTGATAGTAAGGAGATTAGAGATGGATATTCTCTTAGCCGCGGCCCCTTACGCATCTAAACTGTTTCGATCACTCCCTTCAGGCCATGCATGGTCAGCAGCCTGAGAGTTTAACCAAAGAGCTTACTCAGGACTGGATCACAGCTGACCAGATAACACACTCCAATTATTGTGACCCAAAAATTACACCAGCGGCACAGATGCGCTCAACAATCCCTTGTGGAAACTGTACAAGCATGGAAGTAGCATTCTTTTGAGAAGATGGTGTAAAAAAGTTAGTACACCATACGTTTATAAGTTTATTTTATCTCTTTTAAATGACTTTTTATCTACATTAAAATGTATAAAGTCTTATCGTATGACCTAGAACTCACCAGCATTAATGTGTGTGTATACTTTAATTAGGATTTTATGCGTCATGGTGAACACCTTTAATCCGATTATATTTACTTGGGCAAATTGTTCGTGGATAACCTCGTAGTGATACTGGGGTTTTGCCCAACATGTTTCAAAAAGCTTGTTAGTCTAACTGTCATGTCATCATTAATCATTTCTCTCAAACTTTGAAGCTGCAAGTCCATAGTCTTGTTTCTAACTTTGAGCAGGTAGCTGCAACTTAAGAGCTGCACTGAATAATCTGCAGTACCTGCGAGATGATAGCCTTTAAGAAGATTATTCTGATCTGCTTCAGTGTAAACACATAGGCCTCACGCTAATACATTTGTTTCATATTTGTACAGTTTTCAGTTCTTTTTAAGACATGTTCTAATGATAAATGGCAGGGGGAAAAACAGTCCACTTCAGTTTAGTGCTTGGTCTGTGTCTGTCCCTGTGGTGACGTTTGTATTAGGACAGTGGGTGTCCTCTGGCCATGAAATGGCTGCATAATTGAGTTGTACATGGCTGAACCTGATCAGAGACGGTTCACTGGTTGAGCGAGACTTCATGCACTAACACTCCATGCACCAGCGGTACCCCAGGGCAGCCTAGCCTGCTGAGCTCCTGCTATGTTTCCCCCCCTCCATCCACTACAGAACAAGAGAGGCAGAGAAGGGAAAAACTGCTGATTGTATTCTGATAGATTGTTGTGGCCTTGGGCAGTGGAATTAAAAAGATTAACAGTTCATTATGAAGTAGACCACATTGATTACACCACTGACAGATGGGCCAATAACTAAAGTCCTAATGAAACAATTTAAAGGTCACAAAAATTGGCACTTAGCTTCTCCCAATTGATTTTTAATTTCTTCTCTTCTCAGCTAACATTTGAAAGTGTGTTTCAAAAGCGGCATAATGTGAAAAAGAGTGGCTCTATTGAGTGTTAATGTTAGAGGTACTACAGGATAACAAAGCTGTGTCATTCTAGATGATACATATGCTCTGTAGGGTCCAATGTCAGTATTGCTTTCTCAGCTACAAAAATGCAGTTTATATACTGTATATGAACCACTGTTCAGCTGTTAGCTTACTCTGCACCTTGAGGTTATTGAAAATTTTATTTGATTTAACCTGATAATGCCATTGCCAATTTAATGCCTTGATTAATTTATAATCACAGGAGGGCTTTTGGACAGGATTGCCACAGCTTCAAATAGCACCAGTCTAACTCAGTTGTCGCATATGGGGTGCAGGGTCACTGGGAGCAGTGTTACAGGGATGCTGACAAATGGCTTGTTGCTCCTAAGGTGTTAACAACCTTTGACACGCAAAGCAGTCCACTGTCCATCCCTTCTGGTCTTTTTCCATTATGTAAAGCTTAATTTCATCATGTCTTGGAGTTATAAGGAGGAATTGCTATACTGACAGCTTCAGTGTACCAGATTCTGCTCTCCACCTTGACACTGGTTACATGCCTTTTCCCATCACAGTGGGAATGCCATGCACTCACATGTAAAAGTTGCCATGCATGCTGTTCATACATGAGGAGTATGTTGTTTGTCGTTTTCCAACTCCCTCCTATCTTCCAGGTCTGAGTTATTCCAGTAGGGAATTCTTCTGCCATCTTTGCAATATTACACAGATAAATTAACCTGGAATTACAGCAATGTTACAAAATGAGTTAAAACAGGTTTGTCTCTTCCTGGTAATGAAAAAATTTGCCAGTCATTTTTTATTAATTTCTTCTTAAAGACTTAGCATTATTTTTCATTTTTTTTGTTCGGTATTTAGGCTAAAAGAAGCTAATGAATCAGGCTTGTTTGCGTTGTTCTGCTGGTGTTTAGGGAATATTCATCATCTGTCTGTTATTGAATTCCGGCTCATCAGCCTTTCGTTTGACAGACAAGTGGCTGGCGTGTTAGTTGTTAGCATGGAGGCAGTGATGTTGAAAGGAGATCGCGCCTCTTGTATGTTGTCGTGTTTGTGTCAGCTCAGCCCTCCACCATAATCACCTACCCTCCTCCAGCCCCCTCTGGGCTCCTGTTTTCTCTTTGCCATTAAATTGTGAAATCTACTTACTGTGTTGCCAGCCTGATCCCACTCAAGCTGCGTAATCTCCTTGTAATAGAGTGTGAATACTGCCCAGCAATAAATCAGCACCTCATCAGTGCACTTTATTAAATATAGACACCAACAGACAGCTCTTAGTATATTCAATTTACAATCTGACATAGGCTTCAACACAGGAGATAAAGATAGATTGAGCAATCAGGTGGATGCTGAGGCCTGAACCCAGGCGGGATGGTGGGAGGAAGGCAGGAAAGCTGCAGGGAGATTGAGATGGGTGTATATCGGAGGCAGGCAGGCCATCAGATGTGCACACGGCCAAGAATGGGACATCTACCTGCCCAGCTGAGAGAGCTTTTTTTTAAAATATTAACACATGAGAGAGCAAATTCAGCCTTATTATTATTATATTTGTTTGTTTGTTGTTGGGCATCTTTGTTGAATCTGTGTGAATTAAGTTGAAATGATTAAACAACAGCATCTGTGAGGAATTTAGATCTACTTGATGTGAAATACACATAATCATATATGCTGATGTGCCTATAAGTGATCATCAGCAGAGCGCCATCCCTCATTAAGCAATGTTACTTGATGGCAGCAAAGATAAATTATGTGTAATTACGGTGATGATTAAAGCTCGATTCATCCTGGTCTTAGGGGCTAAAAAGAGATATGTAAAGACAGTATTGGCCAGTGGGACTCTGGGGAAGGCTAAAGACTTCTCCGCTAAGGTCAGGAGGTCATGGGGTGCAGATTAAAACAAGGAGATTACTTTATTTAGGGTTTCTCAGCCTCATAATGTTCACAGGCTGCTGGTCAAATCACCTCTTTCCCAGCTACTTAAAATAGGTTAATATGCTGGTTATCACGTCGAAAGAAGGCAGAGTCTTTAAAAGTGAGCACAACAGTAGAGTGGTTAATTTTCAGTCATCAGCTTCTTCTTCTTCACCATGCCAATTTGGTTTGTACTGACATGTTTTTGCTCAATATAAAAACAGCATCCGTGTCATCAAATCAGTGTCCGGGGAAAGCTCGCAGCAAACCGAGCTGTTTGTGTTGTTCATGTGGCTGAATTTCAGGTCAAATTATTTATGTCAAACGCAGCAATTTATTACCAAGCTGCTATTGATTGGATCCTCCTGATGCTGTCATGTAAATTCAAGAAGAATCATGGTCTGCAGCTGGGAGTTACACACACACACACACACACACACACACAGATTCATGCAGACACGGCAGCACATACACACCATTATGAAAGTGCTTAGAGCTGCTCTTTGTGTCTGTATTGAAGACGTCTCACTATCAAATGAGAAGAATCAGTTTGAATGAAAGGTGTTCTCCATTGTCCTTTTTTGGGGGGTCTTTTAATCTGCTATTTGAACTACAAAAAATCTTTTGATATCACATAAGCTTATGGCAGTATGATCATTCACCCCAGTTGAAGGTAGTGGGGAAAATGTGCCTCACCTCTGGGGTCCTGTTAGGGGCAGTTTTACTTCAACTGGAGCCCAGAGAGCGCTTGACTTGGCTGAGGTGAGATTGCCGCTGGGCAGAAGTCTTCAGGGCCTGCTTGTCCTTTTGATAGCTGGCCTGATAGATCAGCTCCTGTCCAGCCAGAATGACTTTTTCCTTTTTCTATCTCCCTCTTTTTTCTCCCCCCACATGCTTTGGTCTCTTTTTGCTCTTTTTCCTCCTTATCTCCCTTCTCTCTCCTATCTTCTCTTCTCTTTTATCCCCATTTCTCTGCTTTTCTCTCTTGCCATCTTTTTCCTTTTCTCTCCCTCTCTCTGTCTGCTCTGTTGTCTGATTGAGGGTGAGTTACGAGGGGGCTGCAGCTGGAGGGGACTGCCGTGCCTCGTAATTACATCTCTTTTTATTACTCGCGCTAATGGCCCTCGGGTAGAGGGAAACAATAATAAATTAATAGAATATGAACTCCAGCTCAACAGAAATCTCCAGCATTTCATTTTGGACTGTCCTGTGCTCAGGCAGATGAAACCAGTGCTCTGATTAATATCTGTAAAGGGTTCGAGGCAACAGTCTGTGGGTTTGGGCTGCCCCCTTCTGCTCACAGCTGAGGGCTTTTGAGAAAATAAAGAAAGAGATGATACTTTTGCTTCTGTTGTTGGTTTTCAATTGATGATGCAGTGATGTAGCGCTGTGTCTTTGCAACCTGCATTTAATCAGATTGATCTAAATTATAGCAATGTTGATGGTGTGTGTCACCAATGACTCCAGGGAACATTAAAAGAGAAAAAGATTAATGTAAGTAAAGAAAAATCTACAGATCATTGTAATTATAGCTGCCTCCTCAGTAAAAACACCCAAAGACAAAAACCCAGTGGTGCGCTCAGCAATGGAGTGGAAAAGTCCCTTCAAGCGCATAGACGCGCTTCTCTGATTTGGTCAATATTGTGTCATGTCTGGTGAAACCCCACCAAGGCAGTGGGCTGGAAATGAAGATGTAAATATTGATATTTCATTAGAGGAAATCACCCACTCTGGCGGCACTTAACCGGGCCACCTTCAGAGTGCGGCGGCCGGAGCGCCGTGTGACCTGTAGAGTCGGGAAGTCACTTCATTACTCGATTAAATTGAGTGGAAAAAGGCGAGGCAACGACACAAGATCCCATTTGGAGCAATAATTTAGGCTTTGAAGAGAGAGGATGGAGCAGAGGAAAAACACCACCTCTCCATCTCACAACACTGGATTAAATTCAAGGACTTTTAGCGTCAAAGGTAATTGTAGGCTGCTGGGCTGCATGTCTGCATATGGCTGAGAGGCGTCTGTTGTATCAGAGCAACTTTAAAGCCACTTCAGCAAGCCCTGAACAAGGCCTTCACGCGAGCTGTCATATCTGGGAGCAGCCCTTTAGTTCCGCTTCAGTCCTCCTTGGCATTAAAAGGCTACATAAAGCCTCGCCTGTGATTGGGATGCCAACCTGATGCGGCAATCAACACCACGTACATGCTTGCATGACAATTTCTCTCCGGCCAGTCCACATTCTGTCTAACTTAATGGCTATGTATGCAGACAAGGAAATAACACAACAAAGCGTTTTAAGATGCTGTCTGGATGAGTGTAATGGCACAGACCTTTATGAAATGTGGCTTATTGCCTTCACTGATAATAGCCAAGTGTTTTGAGTGCTCACGGCACTTTGCTTTGTTGGTTCTAATTTGGACTCTGACCAGTCTACCCAGGACCCAGTACCTTTCACTTACTGCTTTTTTCTGCAGACTATTGATTCCCCTTCAAAATGTGAAGGCCTTCACATTCTGATCACAATCTGTTAATTAATGTATCCTCCAGCTCTTCCCTTGCCGTGGTCATCACCACGATAAGGGAAATTGAACACTCAGGTACTACGCTGCCTGCCTCTTCTGCCTGTCTGTCTCTCTCCATCCTGTTTTTCTTTTCACTTTCTCTCATGCTTCCTCGTTTTGTCTCTCATTCTTCCCGAGCTGGATGTGCGTGTGCAAGTGTTTGCGGTGTCCCGGCTGCTGGAGATAAACATCAGGCTGGTGGCTGCAGCCTAGTAAGATCATTTATATTTAGGAGAGAATGTTTGATGTCAGCGACCTGGTCAATACTGTAATCTATCGCCTCTGAATCGCACAATGGCAGGTAGCATGGTAAACTTTTAAAAGCAATCATATTAATCAGGGGCGGAGCTGAAGAGCCTAATATGCTGTCAGAATGAGGTGCCTGCAGGGATGCTGGGCACAGGGGGAAGGGGAATAGGAGATGGAGGGGAGAGAGTGTGGGGATTGCATGCAGTTTATTGACAGCTACAGGGTAGTATGAAGGAAAAACGCATGAGATGGGCCATCCGGCTTGTGCGCTTCGCCCTCTCTTTTTGGCTTAACTCTCCTTAATTTGTTTGAATTTCTCACAGCTCATCTGTGAAGGATCTAGTAGTTTGTTTTATTTAATGTTCTATTCTAAGCACATGTAGAGGTGTTGAAGGAGAAATGAGAGCAATTCAATGTGCCTGAGCCAATTTCAGCTCATCCATCCGCTGCTGCAGATTGAGGCCCTGGGTTTATGCTGGTCTTCTGGCTCAGTTGGAACCATGTGACCCCCGCTTCTAGTATTGCGTGTCCTTTCATGTGTATGGATTTATGTTCATACACACTGATGTCATGATCTCGATGTACACACATGTTTGTTTTCTGGGTTGACACTTTTGTGTATCTGTGCACATCCATGTGTGTTTGTCCACTCATCACCTCCTCCTGTTACACAGTGCATGCCATGTCCTCAACCCTTCCAATGAGAATGTGTCTTGGTGCTAATCCCCCTAACACCAATAGAAGAGTGACGGGATACAAGGGGTAACCACACGGCTTTGTGTATCCCAGACCTTTGCACCGATTTACTGTCCTCACTTACAGAAAAGCCCACTCAAGTACTCTGACATGAGCTTCAAAGAAGGCCTTCCACCGTGCATTTAAAATTAGGAACATGTGCCTCCATCATGTTTTTTTTTTTTACTGATCAACTCAAAGAGCATAAGATTCTTGTTCCTTTTAACTCTGAAATGTTAAACTGGTAGAAGTTCTTTAATCCCAAGACAAATTTAAGTATATGTTTATAGTTATGTAACTGTCTCTTTATGTCTGTTTATTTTCACCATCTTGTCCTCTCTCTGTCTTCACACCCAGGCTTTTCCACGCTCTCTCTGGGTGACCAGATGAGCCTTCTGCAGAGCGCCTGGATGGAGATCCTCATCCTCAGCATCGTGTTCCGCTCGTTGCCTTATGAAGACGAACTGGTGTACGCAGAGGACTACATCATGGACGAAGAGCACTCCCGGCTGACAGGCTTGCTCGACCTCTACGTCTCTATCCTACAGCTGGTCCGTAAATACAAGAAGCTGAAAGTGGAGAAGGAGGAGTTTGTAACCCTAAAAGCCATCGCCCTCGCCAACTCAGGTGGGCTATCTTCAGCATACTGATGCACACATCATAATGAAATGTTGAACTAAGTAGGATGTATTGTCTGGTTATTTTCTGTTTCTATTTTATGACGATATAAGAAGCATCTTACAGGGTAAATATAAATTATATTTGTTAATCAAAGCTTTTTTTTAAAAAAGAGAATTTGAATAATATGCTTGTTTAGTTCAAGAATTTATATTCTTGTGTTTTTAAATGTTCATTACTTGCAGTAAACATGGTCTGAAATGTTTATACAAAAATGACATTTTTGTGAAAATGTCCAAGTGAAACTTTACACTAAAATATGAAGAAAAAAATATGTAAGCCTTTATACACTTGTCCAGAAGTACGAATCTCTTTTACTGCTCTAATAATCAGTCATAATAGTGAAGCTCTTATAAATTTACTTAATAAAAACTATTTAAGTATTTTATGTTTCTATTTTAAAAAGTTTGCTCTAAAACCACCATAAACAACTTGCAACCCAGAACCACCAGTTTCAGAAATGCCATTTCTTAGTTTTGCAGGGTAACCTTTAGTTTAGAGCATCTAATGATGAGATGAAAAGAAGACAAGGCCAGTGTGGGAAGGAGGAGGGAGCTTTTTTTTTTTTTAATTGAACACCTTCCATGTTGTGGTTATTTCTTCATCGCTCCCTCCCTCTTTCCATCTCCATAACAGTAGCTGCAGGGCAAAGCAGCCATGGGAGATAAATTTAGCATTTCATTAGGAGCACAGGGTCTGTCAATAAAATGTGTTAAGTCGAAAGAAATGAGTATCAGGGAGTGATGGGCTCGTTTGTTTCTTTGCAAAGACGGCACGCTGCTATTGACAGGCACCTTTCGAGGAGGCTGGAACTGTCCTGCTTTGATCAATGCACGCCTGGGTCACCGGGCCACTTTCCCGTGTTTTGTCCGCGGCTGAAAAAATGAAAATGCTGATGTCGGGACTTTGCTTTCAGACGACAGAGCTTTTGGGAGGGAGTTGAGGGGGGAGTGTGGTTAAGGAGAGATGCGGATTGAGGAGAGAAGAGGAGGAGGAGGAGGAGGTTGTCCAGAACGTTAGAACAAGGTCTCAGGGAGATCGCTCTCTCGGGAGCCCCTCTGTCTGACAGCTGTGAAAATTCATAGCGATTGATTTTGTAATTAGCAGTTTATCAATTGGATCGACGTGGGCTCACTGATGGATTGCAAGGAAATTGTTTCTTCAAAGTTGTTTTTTTTTCTACCCCTCCTCCAGTGACTCCAAGCTCCTTTTTCATTCCCATCTGTTGAGATGTCTCCATCTCTCTTTTTATTTTCTCCTCTTTTTCCGCTTGCTGCAAAACATTCCATTAAACCACAGTTCAGATCAGGTTTATTACAAAAATGTGTGTCTTTGTGCATGTGTTTGTGGCAAATGCATCTGCTTCGCGTGTGAATGCAGGCTCTGTGAAAATAACAAGAGATAATTATGTCACACCACATCCTCCAATTCTTTTTTTTTTTTTGCCTTTTGTTCTTCCATCCTCCGTCTGTCAACCCCCCCCCTCCCACGTTCACTTTACAAAACGACCTACTTCATTTTACCACAGTGGATTTGAAAACCGTCAGGGTGAGAAATGTCTCAAGGTCTTGGGAATACAGTTGTTCCAGTCAATGAATTTGGGGCGAAGCCTGAAATCTGTTTTGCCTTTTATTGTCCCGTGTGGTAAAATATTCACCGCCAAGGTGAGACGAGTCATGCAGCCAATGACACGCTGTCTCCGGAGTGCGAGATGCCAGTTAACCAGTGAGAGAAGGTGTGCCCCCGGACTATCCCTGAGAGCAGCCGGGAGACAGAAACAGGGGCAGAAAACAGCAAAAGTGAGAGAGAACCATGGTAACATGATGTGCAGTAGGATCAGTAGAAAAACACAGTGTAGCGAAACGTTATAGGAGGGAGGAACACCGGAGGGAAGACAGACAGAAACTGCAGACTGCTTTAAAAATGGCCCGGAGGTGGGACAGATTTGGGTAAAGGCATTTGAAACCCAGTCACTTTTTGTTGTTCACAATACAATAAAGCAAATTCAACCTTTAATATGGACAAATATTATAGAAAATTTTAAACCTGCAAAGAAATCCAATGTGGTTTCAGGAATATAAATTACACCTTACTTTTGTTTGCAGTGTCCAGTCCTTAAATGGAGCCTCACACTTTTTCCCATTTCTTTTCTCGGCCCTAATCTGTCCTTGTTTAATGTGCACTTATACTGCAGAAATTGGATGTCATTCACAGCCTTGTTACCAGAGGATAACCCTGATTTTCAGTTGCACTGGTCAAGGGCCATCTGAATACTCCAGCAAGTCTTCTGAAAAATAAATAGATAAAATAAAAATGCTTTCTTTTTTCTTTTATGATGTATTTTTATCTTGTCAGAAAGTGAGTTATATTGATAATGTGTTGTTTTACTTTTTTACTTTACTGCTACTGACAAGAGCGGTAAAGATCAATCATGAGATTTAATTTTGTTGTTGAAAAATCCATTTCCCTCCTCTGCTGTTATATTACCACTGTCTCTGAGTGCATACTATATTTCTTACAAGTTACCTCTTATATTTTTTTCTAAATTTGAAAAATCCATCATGTTTTGCTCTGTGCTTTTGTCCCAGCAGACTCCATGCACATAGAGGACATGGAGGCAGTCCAGAAGCTTCAGGACGCTCTCCACGAGGCCCTGCAGGACTACGAGAGCAGCCAGCACCAGGAGGACCCACGACGGGCTGGCAAACTGCTCATGACCCTGCCCCTGCTGAGGCAGACAGCCACTAAGGCTGTGCAGCACTTTTACAGCATCAAGGTGCAGGGCAAGGTCCCCATGCACAAACTCTTTTTGGAAATGCTTGAGGCCAAGGTCTGATTGGAAGGAGGGAAAGAGGGAGGGTTTGTTGACCACGGCATCAGTGGAAGGCTGCATTAAGGAAACAAAGAGTGACACGAACCAATGCTGGGGGGTTCTCAGTAGAAGGGAGATGCTCACTGTGTGCACAGGACAGAAATGAACTTCTTCCTGGAACCCTGGGACACTAAATTAAAAAAGATGGAAAAAATAACAACAAAGAAAAAAAATAGATGCAAACATTGGTTGTTAGTATAAATATAAAAATGATGCAGATTAATTTAAAATATATAAGAAATACTATGTACAGTAATATTTTTTGTTTGTTTTTTGTTATTGTCAGTGATTATGCTGTAAATGAAGGACCTTTCTGCTCCTCAGCATCTTCAGAATGAGTAGTTGCCAGAACTTGATAATAAATAATAATTTTTTTCTTTCTTTTTTTTTAGAAAACTAAAAGTTTCTAAAAAATTTTGTTCTGAAGAATGCATAGGTGTCAACAACCAGTGGAGGTGTCTGCAGACATACTTGTCTCACAGTGGTTTTTTGCCTGGACTTGACCAGTACATGTAAATATTTATTATTTAGAAGGCTGAGTGTACAGTTCAAAGTCTGGTGAACTTGGTGGCCATTTTCTCTTGCTCTCCTCTAGAAAAAGAAAAGAAAAGAAAAAAAAGAGGAAGGTTGTTCCCTAAATGTGAACTCTAATAAGTTTAATGTCCTTGGATATACCTCTCCAAAGCAGTAAGCAGTTTGTAGGTCTGTTTCAGACTGGAAGACTTGCTGGTCCCATGTTTAACCAAACTAGCATAGACAGGTAAAATAGTCACTCATTTTACTCTGTAGTAACTCAGCAATAAAGGAAGCTAACGGGAAGCTGGGTTAAGTTCCTATCTTTCATGTGCTTTTCAATGCTGCTGATGCTTAAAGACCATGCCTGTAAGTATGTCAGTCCCACCTATTGGGATGCACCACTGTACCAGTTCCACACTTTTTGTCCTCGCCTGAAGTGTTCTACGTTGGTTGAAACCCAGATTTGGTCACCGGTTAAGCCTGTGGAAATCGCCGCTTGACATGCAAATAGATGACCTGATATAGCCTAGGTTGAAAGATAATCAGCAGGTTCGGCGTGATGGTTTCAAAGGAATTATACCGAGTGGCAGAGGTCCACAAAATCCCTTGTTCAAACAATCAGAGGCCCATATGTCAACCGCTCTATTTTGGGCCCCTTTAAGCCCGTGGCAGAGTCATCCCACACAGAGGGAGCAAGGTGTCCAGCATCTGCTCTCACCATTTTAGCCACCTCCTGTCTTTTAATAGCTGTGCTTGAATTTACAGGGCCTCAACTAAACGGAGGTAAATGGCAGGTGGGGAGCAGGAGTGGTGGCACTTCACACTGGGTTTATTTTTACCCAGCAGGAGACTGTTGTCTGCACAGCTTGCACTAGAAGTACAGTAAGCACGTGGAACACTTCTTCTTGACCTCATGTTGACACTGTAGCTGGTGCAGAGTAAAAAAAAACCCTTCCCACCAGCTTGGAAGCAAGCAGACCGGCATCTGTGAGGAGAATTCAGGATGCCCAAGCGTGCACATGCGAATAGCTATGCAAGAAACAAAGTGTCAGCATGCCTCAAAGGTAACGACAACCCAACAGTGTGACTGTACAAGGTGTGATCTCTAGGTGGGAGAAAGATCTCATGCTTCCTTCTGCCCGTGTTTAGCTTCATTATGCTGGGTGTGAATAATACTCAAGTACTATTCAACAGAGCCACATGACTGCTTTGTGTTGAAGAGGAAGGTTCATACAGCGGTGGGATTTTTATGTGATGTGATAAATTTTGGCTCTGTCACAACAATATGATACTGTGATCAAAGGAATCCCTGACATTGCATAGGGTCGAGTTGCCGCCATGCTTGTGAAATCAAAGGGTAGCAGTGTTCCAGCAGCCGGCATGCCTTTTTATACAACAGCCTGATTGGCCACTTAATGGAGGATGACTACCCTCTGCTACTCATCCTCCCATCCCCAACTTGAACTAGCCACTATCCAGTTAACAAGCTCCACTTTAGAGGAAGGCATTAGTTGTTTTACTGTTGTGCGATGCAACAGGGACCAATTCTGACTGAAACCATGCTAAAAGCATGCTTTTACTTGGATTTGGAAGAGTTTGTTTGCTATAAAGTGACATATTCTAAACCCCTCTAATCAGAATAATGTATCTTGTATATCAAAACTATAATAAATTTGCTCTTGTTTCAATAAAAGTGCAGCTAAAATGATAAAGTCTGCAAAAATATTTATGAATAGAACTGTTTAGAAGCCCAAGATGATTAGCTAAAACAAATTGCAAAGAATTGAATCTTTTTTCTTTTGCCCTGCAATATGTCACTGTGTTAAGTAAAAGACATGTCTTACATTACAAGCTGTGTCCACATGTGTACTGTAAATATACACAATATACTGTAAACAGCATCAAAACAGTAGGTTGCCGTAATACCATTAAAAATAAAAGTATGCAGCGCCCTGCTGACTACTACCTCATTAACATATTGTCAATATTTCTCTGAATCAACACTTTCTGCTCTATATTATTCGCACATCTGTGACATACCTGAGCCATCCATGTTTTTATTCCTCTGAGAAAAAGGAAAAGAAAAAAAAAACTCCTCGGTGATCCTGCCAAAACATTTGTATTAGTAGTCACAGATCTTCTCTCCTTCATTCTTCACAGGTCTGTTTGTAAAAGCAAAGCATGCTTCATGTTGACCATACGACTTGGCCATCAGTGGGTGTGACTCCCATTTTGGTTTCTAAGCGGGTATGTGTTTATATGAACATCAGTGTGTCAGAATTGGTCCCTTGATGACAAATTGCCGATGGAAGCAGGTGACTGATATCCTGCTTCAGTGCTACAAGTATTTATGGTGTGAAATATATCATTTGGCAATGGTGTACATTGATATCTGATCGTTGAATCACCAATATCTGTGTAACTTCTGTTTTGATTTTCAAAAAGGTAAAGGATCAATGAATTAAATACTCACTGAACTCTGATTCTCTTGTGTTTTACATACTAACTTTGAAAAACTAGCAGCTCTTATGAGGTTAGTAAAACACCTGAATGCTGAAGAATGCTCCACACACTCTACACTGAGTTTACAGTACCTCCCTGTATAGTGTGTCTCGTTAGTTATTAATCCAACAGGGCAGCACTTAACCTAACCCTTTCTCTGCTTGGTGTAAATACCCCTGCCGGTCATTCATACACAGACTGAATGAGAAGAGCAGAACAAAGAGAAGATCAGAGATCCCAGAAGACAAGAGATCGGTGGAGGAAAGTGAGGACAGCCACCGAGAGATTCACCCGGGCCACCCAACCGTCCAGCAATCAACTACAGCCACTGCAGAGCCAGGGACTGTTGAAAATGGATCCGTCACAGGAAACAGGCAGACAGACACACTAACACTGATGACAGTGGGGGAAGTGAGGGGGCTGAAGCTCCATTATTTCAGGAAGCTGATATTCCAGGGAGTTAAAGTATTCCCTACTCTATATAATTATAAGAGCCAATTTCCCTTTTTGAAATAATGTCTTGCCAAGCAATTAATTGTAATAATCCTCTATGTGGAAACAATGGCATCACAAGACAAGAAAGGAGATGAACTGGGGATGAAAGGAAAAAATAAAGGAGATCTGAAAACCCACACAAACTGCTTCTAAAACACACCGATGTGCGGCCGAGGGTTGTGTTTTTAAAAGCAAATGGGCTCCTTGTTTCCCATGCAAATCATCCAGTTGAACCAGATATTGCCACCAATACGTTTCTCACAGATACAGTAGCAAGGCAATCATTTACCTCCATTGACAGGTCAAAACACCTTTCATTAGAGTTACGAGGCATCTCATCAAGATGCGGCCCTGCTCACAGCTGTATGACTGCTGCGTATTGCTTAAGTGTGTTTCATTATTCCCAAAGCAGCGTTGATGATAGTGAGGGAAAGGATTACACGTCAGGGTGAATGATTGGGTTTGAACAGAGCTGCTGCATACACTTTGTATCAACCCAGAGCTCAAATTACACTTAGGTTGAAAACGGAGCACGTAAATGCCCAGGAGAGCTTGTGGCACAGAAATGAAGAGTGGGCCACCATCTTTCTCCTCCTGCTTTACTGTAACACACATGCATACACTTTTTCATCTCTTTCTTTTCTCAAATTTTACTTTGACCCTCTCACCCTCCCACCTATCCATCCCTTCAGCTCCCTGCTCTTCCCTGCTTGTTTTGAGCCACAACCGTTCTTTATAGGCCTTCTTATTGTTTCTGATTCTGTTATGTGTATTTATTGCTCCATTTGTGAAATTGGAGGCAGCGCTCGACAAGCCTATTACTATTCAATAACAGGAACTGGGCATTTTCACAACCAGCGCTATCAATGTCCCAGACAGAAACGTTACGTCACATCCATTTGAAAAAGCAGACAGTTTGTTATATTGTTGCTTTGTATTATATTGGAGAAGAAAACTCCCTCGTGTTGGCAGGAGAAACTCTGAATGCCAGCAGTCAACAGCACATCTGATCTTCAACAAAAGGACAATGTAATGGGCTCAAGAGTAGATCTATTTCCTCATAGATCCTGGTTACTGCTGTGCTGTACCTGTTCTACTAGCAGTATCTGAGCCATGCATCCCCACACCTCTGACCCTACCCAAGTCTGATCAATAGGCTGTCAAAGTGCCTAGCAGGCACACAGGCCAGGCCATCTGAGATTTCGCCTTCTCATTGTCCATCTTCACTGTTTTAAGTGCATTTATCAGGTTACACTCCTGCACCACTTAATGCATGGATGAGCTGTCGTCCTCAAAAACCTAATAGCCATCAGCAGAACCTTTGTCCCAGTTTGTCAAATTACTCTGGTTACATTTTTCTTTATTTTAATCAGACCATTATACAATTATACACAGAAAGGAGAAACTTGTATCATAAATGCATCTGAACTACCTTCTGATCTTCATTTGCTGGAGGTCTCTGACCAAAGAATCCTGGGACAGACGTTGACACCCTTTAGTGACATGTCTATATCTGGATCAAAACACAGTTCAGGTGCATCAGGGTGTGCCAATCAGAAGCAAATTTAACTGTTTTTAAACTACAGCAGAAAGCGAGAAAAGTCATAGAATCTATTGTGCAGAGAAAAGACGAGTTACAACGAGACCGTACCGGCCCATAAATGTAGCGGACAGCATAACTAAAATAAAGATGCATGTGCTCTCCAACACTTTAAACGCTACAGAAGCAAGAAAGTTTGTGTAATGAAGTGTGAAAAAAAACACAGACACACACAGATAACTGAATGTGAAGGATTTTATTCCTTCATTTGAGATTTATTTACCCCACTGTATCTTTATCTGGGCTCCTCACTGATATGAAGCTGTGGGGGAGCAGAAATATTTCCATCTATCTGGCGAATGTATCTTCCTCCCCCCAACTAAAACACTGTTGTGAAATGTGTGTGTGTGGGAAGAGTGTGTTTTTTTTCCCCCCAACTGTTTTATTGCCTCTGCCATGTATTCACATGTTCTTATGGGTTTTTCCAATTTAACCACTGGTTTGGAAATAATGAAGGGGAGATAAGGAGCATTGATAAGCATGAATACGTCCATCAATTGGAGAAAAACTAACACAGGGTGCTGTGTGCTCACTTCACATGCATCTAACACAATTACAGCGTTATTACTGAGTGTCAGGCATGTGTTTTGAGTTGTATTAAAACATTTGCCTTTGAGTTTTTAGGTGTGATTAATGTGGGTTTTTAGGAGGCAGCAGATGTAAGGGTTTATTCCTTATTCTTACTATTTATTACAAAATAATTCCTAGATATTTTAACCTGTGTGCATTTTGCCAGTCTGCTACTACTCTTGTTAGCGTAACCTGGGAATTACGGTGCTGAGTGTTTCCTAGGTTTCCAAGGAAATGCTCAGGCTGAACCCCAGAGAGAAGCCACAGATGGGCCTGACCTTTTCTGCGTGTCAAGCAAAGGTTAGAAATCTCTACTGGCCTTAAAGCAAATGCACTTGTTTGCCATTATGGAGGAGGTCCTTGCCTTTTTTTAAGCCAAAGACCAGGTCTGGTCCCGAGAGGGTTTCCCCTGATGGAATTTGTTCTTTCTCTGTTTACCCCGACACACTCTTTCTCTGTCTCTCTCTCTCACACACACACACAATAGACATTGAATCTACTGTCTTCACCACTGCTATAAAATTTAATTCAAGTGGGTGTCAGGCTCTCATGTATCAAACAAACCAAAGCAGGTGAGTTCCATAAGGATAAATTACATTTCATGTTATAAAATTTGCAGCATCATATTTTACATCACGGTGATCCTTATTATCTCGCTCATGTCACTTCAGTAGGAGCTGAACAGGCAGTCAAACAGCCAATGCCATGATGGGAGTGCATGTGAAGTGAGAAATAGATACATGATCAACCTCGTAAGACCTCAGCACGAGAATCACCCATCCCTTATCCTCATATGAGATGTTCTATAGAAATCTCATAAATATTGGTGGGGCCTATAGATATGCTGTACACCATATAACGCAAATGACTGCTCATAACTCACACATTTATATTCATAAATGTGATTTTGTATTTAAAATATGACTCATAAAGTGTGATATATGGAAATTGACAGATCATGTGTGATTCCAGAATTAAATATCAAATAGATCACATGTTTTATGTCCTTTTTTTCCTCCCCGCGGGAGAAGGGAGCCTTGACCATGCAGGTAATTTACAGTGTTATGCGATGAGTGCAAAACATGCTGTAAATAAATAAGACTCGACCCATTTCATTTTAGGACAGTAGGGAGGTTAGCAGCACCCCACCATCCCTCCACCCTCTTTTATACCCCAGTCTGCTGTCCCACTAAAGCGGTAATGTCCCTCCACTAGGTTCGTCTGTATATCACCCAAAGAAGAGGGGACTGCAAATGGGACAGCAAGCGACACTATGCAGTCCATTTGCTAATTTCAATATGGTGTCCGTCTGTGTGGGTATGGCCTTGGGCATGGCAGCAGCCCCCTCTTAGTTCAACAGCGGTCCTCCATCCCCCCCACCCCGACCTACTGTCCTTTTGACCTTTCACTCAATCACAATCATGAACAGACCTCGTTCACACATATTGACATATTAAGGTAAAATAAACAGAAATCTTATCTTTCCAAACTTCAGCTTTTCAGAAGAATAATTCAGGAAAATAGTTATCCACATTTTTATCAGTACTTTTTTTTTTTTTTTTTACAATAAATTTCTAGTTAAATTCAACAAACATGATTTTATAAAAGTAAGTTAAGAAGAGGGTAACAACGCATTCAGTGTATAAATAAATCCTATTATCTATGTGTTATAAAGCTTGTCCATCTGCAGGCTCTTTAAGGACACTTTTCGGTGTAATTAACTCTCGCTGAGCATGAATGTCCTCTATAGCTTGTCTCTTGGACATACGCCGCATATAGCTGCATTTGAATTGCTGTCATTTACCATATAACTCTCTGCAGTGTTATGGCTATGATCATTGCCCAGCTGTACAGTGTGAGATCAAATGAGCAAATCCGGCGCATTTTCATTCAAATATTGTTCTTCCACATCACCTGCCAGGAACAACCAAATGGCTTTCACTTACACGCTTAATATTAGGAAATAAATTATTTGAAATACATAAAAAAAAAACTTGCAAGAATGCCTCACTCTTTGATCATGAAGCGCTGTCATTGTTTTGTCCTCACAGTCCATCAAATCTGACTGACTGCTATTTAAAAGGTTTACTGGCCCACGAATAGTGATTAAAACATCTCCTGTGAAATTTTTTTTATGGTTGTTGCAGTTTGTGGATATCTATGTCTTCTCCCACCCTCCCTCTCATTTTGTCTGTGTGGAGTAACGGTGTGCGTGTGAGAGGAATAGGTGTTAGAGCAGGGGCAGAGGGAATATTGCACAATCCTCTGTGCATTATTGTAATTAGATTTCCCAGGATAGCTCAATTAAGTCATTTTGCTCCAGGGAGCCACTGGTTTGTGGTTTGACTCTCGCTCACAAGGGGTCCTGTGTGTTAAGTAATGAAGAGAAACACAACTACAACGGACACCAAGACAAAAAAAAGTTATATTTGGCTCAGTTTGCTTCCTGAAATAGGTGGTGTGTTTGTTTGTTTGCTTGCAGGAAAAGCCTGTGGAGCAGCTCAGCTCTTTGGATGCTGCAGCAGAATGAAAGATGGCACTTTCACCCCAGGATGGCTTTGTTATGGAATGGCATGCATATTGTAATGAGAAGAGCTCCATCTATGGACCACCTGTTGAACTGCATTCATGCTGAAAATCCCTAAATCCTGCTGGGAAGCTTGTTACTCCTGCTCCTGTATTTTAGAGGAAACATTTGAGGGAGGTTAATAATTTCAAAGCTGTATTTTTAGTGGCCGCTGGATAAATCTGATGGACACCTGGTGTTACTGTAAAGGTCATCTTTAAAGCGCTGTCCTGGTTTTCTGTGATTATTTATTTGTATGAATGGCAACAAACATGAATATGTTTGGAGGAATTGCGTGTCATCTGTGGTGACAAAGGGAGATTCAGCAGTTTTGATGATATGTGGTTACATTAACTGGTCTCAAGGCTGGTGCCGAGTTTAAATGCTCCAGTAACATTTCCTTTTATTTATATCCGCAGACCTTGGCTGAAATAAATGAGTTGAGACAAGTGTGAGGGGCTGATGTTACGAACAATTTCTTCTTGACATCGGGAAACGAGTATGTGCAAGACATTCAACTCTTTCACTGCCAGTGGCTGACAGACTGTCCCAGCTCGGCAGCAGGAGGCCTCTTAAAAAGATTCAATGTCGGCATCAACGTGAAAGTCGTTGTGTCATTATCTTAAATCTTAACTATCCAGCAGGATGAAAGTGTGATAGACAACCATATCTGTCAGGGGTCGGTAGGAGATGTTTTATTCTCTGTGTACAGTGAGTGCCCCTTTCACACGTTGAGATTAGCAGTCCCAACCGAGGAAGTCGCTCTATAAGGGTCATTCTGCAGCCTGCCTGCGATTTACTGCCACTTTTAATATTCTGTCATAGTTAAAACTTTTATTGCCCTCTTTTATGACCATATCCTTATGTCTCATGCTTATGAACTTTTCTATGCAAATCACTCGCTTGAATCAAAAATGGAGCTGTGCTCTTTGTTTTCAGGCAGCTGAGACATCAAATCTGAGGCCTCTCATACCTTCATCATTGCAGCTGAAAGTCCATCTTCTCTAAATGTGCGTGGGCTGGTGGATTTCTGCAATGAAGGGGACAGCTGTGGAGACTGAACAAGCGGTGAAACAACCCCAGAAATGTTGACTCTAAAATGACATCCCGTCACTGTGTTTCCTATCAAAGTTTATTCATGTAGGAGGCAGAAGAGAGTGGGCCCACTGTGAGAACAAACAGCACATCCTGAGCTGGATGTAATGATTCTGTCTCATTTTTTTTTTCTCTGTAACACAGCACATGGACCCACGGGGGACTGGTTTCTCTGAGCTCAACATTTGTACTTGCTTCACCTTGCTGTATTTTCACACTCTTCTTGCTCCCTGATGACTGCCCTGTTCTTGTTCTCTCTTCCTTTGAGGCTTGACAGGCCAGCAGGCCTCTCAGAGAATGAGAGAAAAAGAAGATGTGCAAGGACACAGAAAGCCATACCTTGTTATTATGGATAATCTAACTAGCATTGAGGAGGAGGAGACTCCCAGTGGCCAGTAACTCTTGATATTGTCCCATCGTCACTGTGAATATGACCTATCAATACATTATTATTATGTACTGTAAGTATGTATGGACACAAGGGTCTTGATGCTTCCTTGGTTGCTTTTTGTCCGCTTCTCCTCCACCCCCCACCCCCCACCCCCTACACACATGGACTTTTAATGATTTAATTGAGAAAGGTGCATCAATGAGAGGTTACACCTGACCACATTGATGTGTGAATGTGCAGGGGGCCTCTAAGTGCTTCTGAATGGTCCTAATGAGGGAAGCAAATGGAGACATAAAGAGAGAATGGGTACACTTTTCACTTCAGTCTGACATACCGTTGCTACCCCTCAAAGCCCTTGAGGGGGCATTTGTAGAGGGTACGACCATGCTTCAAATCCTCCTCCTCGAACTAATTGTTGAGGATATTGACCTTGGTAAAAAAAAGGAAAAATGAGGGAAGGAAGGAAAATTGGGTTAAGGGAGGCTCACAGTTCAGGTGGGTGGCTTGACCGACACATAAAAGTTATCACACAAACAGTTTCTGAGCCCTTTTCTAAGCCATTTAAAGAAAAGGGGGTAAGAAAAAAAAGAAATCTAACTGAAAGACACCTTAACGAATGGGGCATTATAACATTGGAATCAATTGTGCCAACTTCTGGCCTCATTTTCCGCATGTCATTGATTAGCAGCACACACAGCAGTATTGGATCCATGTGAGGAAACGTGGGGGGTCTCATACACAAACAAGCCCACCCCCTGTCCCTTGCCCTGACCCTGATACACGTCAGACAAGTTCACCATCCCGTTCTTATTCAAGTCCCAGTCAATGAGTGTCGATACAGTGGATTGGTCAAGCGACAGGGCTGCTGAGGGAGTCGATGCAGAGCTGATAAGCAGCAAGAGGCTGCTTTGTTTTAGTAATGACGGCTTAAAATCGGCGCCCACTGGCCCTTCTGTTAACCCACAACATCACCTCAAACAACACGCTTTCATCAATAACAAAGATGCAAACACAAACTGTTGGACCCATTGTTCGCAGCGGTCACACACATCCTAAACTTCATACCTTTAGGAAAAACCCCATTATTATTAAAATATTTAAACAGGTAGGGTGACTAGAATCTAACCAGGGATGATTCAAGACACAAAAA
>JBAMIG010000021.1:8601121-8611625 GCA_037177335.1 Kiunga ballochi | reverse complement strand
AAAACCCCATTATTATTAAAATATTTAAACAGGTAGGGTGACTAGAATCTAACCAGGGATGATTCAAGACACAAAAATAGAACAGAAATACAAAGAAACATAAAAAAAAACAGGAAATAAACTAAACATTCAGATAAAGGAAACTAAGAAGACAAAGCCCTAAGCACTGAATTAACAGTTATTTCTCATCTGTGGGAATTTAGAGGTTTTTCCAGTGTCTCCCGTATGCCTGATCTTTATGATCACACAGCTATAATAACAGAGGGAACATCATTTGTGCTTTATCAAGTTCTTTAATTAGGGGTGTCATCATATTAATGTACAAACTTCATTGCAAATTTTTTGTATCTTTAATCTTTTAATGGAAAGCACTGCACTGCATTTTTACTGTATGAAAGGTGCTTTATAAATAAAGACTGATAGGATGATTGAATAAATGGAGAAATTATCCTATATTTCACTCTTAATCTTTATTGATAACATTTTATATTTAATTTCACTCAATTAAAGATGTCATTTTAGCTACTTTAAAACTCTCTATTGGCAAATAATCTCTCTCATATCAACAGTCTTGACTATTGATTGTCTGTATCAATAACAGGTTATATAACTAATGAAAAAATATTATTTTATACCTTATTTTCTATTAAGAGTGAGCTTAAGCTCCCAATTTAAAAAAAAAAAAGAAAAATTAGTCTCATCTGCATTCAATTTAAAACAATAGAAGAACTGACTGAATTTTACAATGTCCTCATGGGTCAAAGGTTAGAAGGTTGCAACTATTCATTTCTCAAAACTCATCATTGTAAAAGAAATTAGAGATCTTTAGGTTTGGAAGCACTAAAATCCTCCCTTTTTTATTTTTCAAGCTGATTAATTGCCAGCTTAATGACATTTTATAATGTTACATTAACACTTTAACGATTTTATACTCTTGGTTCTGCATTGTAATATCCAAAGTTCATTAGAAGTAAATCATATCTCATTACTGATGGAGCTGTGCTTAGTGGAATGTAATTCTGATTTATATCAAGCCAAGATATATGGTGTAATGCAAAATCAGGGATGCTGATGCAAATGTCATATCAGTAGCATCTTCCCATGAGAATGCACGTACTATACGGCACAAGTCTAAGCATTCACACCACATCAGTGCTGTTACTGGCATGTTAGAAGGCTCATGAGAAAGAAAGGGAATATATGGAAGAGCAAAAGACAGCACTTGCTGTGCTTTCTGCAGGGAGGTAGAAATGTATGTTAGTGTGGTCAGCAGAAATGACTGATACAGTTCACTTGTCATACAAATGTTTTCCTGTTTAGTTTCCAGGCATCTCAATATCATCCCTGCTGCAAAGTACATGTTTTGACTGCATGTCCCTGTAAAATTACCTTTCTGCTCTGTGGTTATCCCCCCAACCCAAATATTATTTCTCATGTTAAACTGACTTATATACTCTCATGTAAAGACAGCCACTGTGATATATTTATCACACTAAACACGTGAGGTGCAGAAGAATAAAAGAATCATGTTTTTAATGGATCATTGCTCCTGTTAACATTAAGCATAAAAGGATGTTACCCCATTGATTTGACCACTTGCTGTGCTGTATGACTGAAAACAATAGTCTTTTACAAGAAAGCCCTCCTCCTCTCCTGTGGCAGGCTTTTTATGGTGTGACAGTTGCACTATACCTCTGCAATTACTTTTCAATTAGCACGATGAACATTTCCAACACTGCAGCACAATTATTTTATAGCCCAGTGTCTTAGCCCATTAATGGCGCTACCAACAGCACGGGAAGTGATAAACCATCTGGCCAGGCTCCCAAAGAGATAGAGCACACTTAATGGAGTGAAAAAGTAAAAGCAATTAATGTCACATTAATATAATGATAATAATGCCTTCCCTTGCAGCTCTGGCAGGCAGGGCATGGGACTGGGACGGGCCTGTCATGAGCGCTGCTCTGCTGAGGAAAGGAAATCTGCTGGGAGTCTATACAGCCCCAAACAAGCAGAAAAACTTCAGGGCTAGGTGGGGATCATTTTCCGGACGAGGAAGAAAACATTTGAACGAGGAAAAATCAATGTGGTAGCAAGAAGTTGTGTCATGGTTACTTCTTGTAATTAAAATTGGTTATAGGTTTAAAAAGCTGCTTTTAACACCACAAATATTGTAAAATATGATATCTGTATGAATTTTCCTGTATTAGTTTGATGGTTTGCATTTATTAAAGATGGCATTGCCTGCCATATAGGTTAGCTTAATTTAGTGTATGTTAGTATGTTTGCCTGGGAATGCATGCATGTAAATGGATGGGGTGTGTCTGCATAAATAAGTGAGCAGGTCTGACTGTGCAGATGCTGAAAAACATTGTTGTGTGTTTGATTTTATGTGGGCCTCAGTGTGTTTCTGTGTGTGTGTGTGTGTGGAAGTGCCTGTCTCACCAGTAGCTCTCCTGTCCTATCTCCTGACCCCTCTGTGTTCCTGCTGCCCTGCTCTGTTTGTGTTAATTCCTCTACATCTCCAGGGTGGCTTACATTAGAATATCTTAACCACTGGGCTGCATTAGCATAGTGTGATGGATGCTGCTGAATCTCCATGCCAGATAATGTCCACATTTTGCATTTTAAACTAAGCTACGCTATGGACGTGCTATCCATTTTCACAGGGGAAAATTAGGTCCTGGTGGGAGAGCGCCTGGCACTCTGTCATCCCAGGCAAAGCTCCCTGCTTGGGTTTTATGACACCTCTGGGGCACCATACAGAGACAGGTTGAGGGTCATTGTCTAGCACCGGTCAGCTGTGATGTCACATAAGCACTAAGTAAACTTGGGTGTCAGCGTACTCCACTTGTGGGATTTTTTCCCCCCCTTTTTTGAAAAAAGCTTGCCAAAGTTGAGATGGAGTACTTATGTAGTTTTCAATATTCATGTGTTTCTGTGTGCCCACCTGTCTGCCAGTCTCCCTACAGTACATGCTGTATTTCTTCTCATGGAGTAACTTTCAAGTGAAGTGTGATAAATCATGCATAATTTCCATTTTAATCCTTATAGTCCTGCAGACGTTTTGTGTGCATACGCCTGTGTGCAGACAGACTGCTTTGGCTGTGAGGGAGTGTTGATTTCCGTTACAAGACTGTCTCGGCCCCTGGCAGTTGATCAATAAGAATAAATCAGTAGGCTCCTTTATAAGACGTGAGATAGTTGTACATTTATAAGCTTCTTTATGAGATAAGATCTCAACACTCAAGCTTTCGTCATGCACACTGACACATTCGCACGTTGAGCCGGGTCGTAACTGCTTATTAGAAAACAGATCAACAACGTGTCTATACTTTGCCGCAGGTGGGATATTCCTCAGTAAATATCCATACACAGGTTAATATTTTTTTATCTTCCCTGAAAGCAATAACAAAATTCAGATGGATTTACCAAATACCATCTTTTGAATATGATTGTGTTGTAAAATAAAAGAATAGTAAATGACATTCCTGGTGTTATTTTTGAGGCGCAAAATTATGTTGCAGTAAAACAGCTGCGAGGTGTGTTGTATAAACATAACGCACATCAACTAGGATTCGCTGCTTGCTTTTTCTGCAGACAAGCATGAAAGGCATTGCTGTATGGCCTAATAATTCTGTAATGTTCTGCTAATTATGTTTGACTAATTGTGAATCTTTTATGTGGCAATATAAGCTGAGTGTTTCCCCTCCTATTGCAATATAACGTTCTTGCTCTGCTTCATTGATCATGATTGGAAACCAAGGCCTCTATTTTCTGTTTATTTCCTAATTAAATATTAGCTTTACCATGAAGAGGTGAGAAGGGGGAGGAGGTAATTAAACCATTTCAGCCCTCCACCCATTGACTGCTCCAGAATGTGATCAAGTGAGACTCAAGCTTTAATTAGATGCTTGGACATTAGCGTTATTTATTTATTTATTTTCCAGGTTAAGAAAACCAGACAGGATGCTTTCAACTCCAAGCACATTGACTGAGCTCAAATTACATCCGCCTTTAAGTAGTGGATTGATTGGGGAGGACTGGGCTGCCTTTACGATCTAAGTGTTTCTGAATAGAGCTGCTGCCCATACCTCCTTTTCTCTCCTCTCGCTCTCCATAAACGGAGCTCCCCGAGAATGGGGTGTGGAGTATGTGAAAAACAGGAGAGATAATTTAACAACACACGTGTCGATGAAAAGGAGGGGGCCAATGCTGTGGCAAAGACAGGATGTCTCAACACAGAGAAAAAGCAAGGGAAAAGTGTGTGTGTGTGTGTGTGTGTTGGTGGTGGGGGGTTGGGTAGGGGGTTGTTGGAGGTAGAAAGCAAAGTGCCACTGCGCTCTGGTTCTTTTTCTCCACAGATGATGGATAGCAACAGTAGGGAGAACAAAACCAAGCATTCCTCATGCTGTCACCACAATGAAACAGGGACATAACAGGATTTGGTCACAATGCGAGCAGCGCACTTTAGAGAGATGCCTGGCCATCATGCCACTTCTACTGGAAGTCAAAGACTCCATCCATCATACATAACATCCCTTTAGCATTTGACTTGGGCTCTGCTGCTGTCTTCCATGGGACTTCCCAGCCTAACCCATGAGTGTGTGTGTGATGAATTTATTTCATTGCCTATTGTTTTGCTGCTGTTGTGAGTCCATTGAGGAGTGGGCTTTGAGAGAGCATAAAGAGCATTTGATGTACTTTCTGCAGTTAAAAGATAAGATTGAAACAACTATATTTGGTTGGTTTAATTAACATTGTTTAAGGTAGGTTTGGTTTGGTTGGTTTAAGGATTAACAATTATCTAAGAAATACAGCAGCATATAAAATGATCTGGCAGACCTGATAAAACATAATTCAACCATTTAGAGTTAAGTGAGCTGTCCTTGGATTTATTTACCAAAGTTTTTTTTTTTTTTTTTACATTCTGCAACACCTTACACGCATTGGACTTAATAAGGAGACCTGTGCAAAACTTAACATCAAACTATGCATGTTTGCTAATTACCCATTGATCTGAGTCAGGTACAGGAGGGAACTGCCCAACAGGAGTGGCCCATTCTTGCCTTACAGGCTCTGTAGGTAATGGTAACTAGGACCAAACACTCTCCCAGCTGTTGTTGGGTGAAGAGACATTTTCGCCCTATAGGTTATCAGTTGATCACAAAGCCAATAAAATTAACACCCAAACTTTGTGCTTATTTAAAATCACCAGCCAACTTTACATAGGCTACATGTTCATGACTGTATACAAAAGCCGGGATTGTCTTGCCCAGTGAAAACCCATGTGGGCTGAGATCTGAGGTCCATTTCGCAAAGGTGGTTCAACAAACCCCGAGTTTGAGGGTTAACTTAGTCTTGATAAACCCTGAGATGAGAAACTCAGAGTTTTCCGTTTCATAACAGCTGTTCTGAGTTGGTTTAGTTCACCCCAAGTTAACCATCTGCACCAAGTGTTTAAAAAGCCATCGTCAATGGATCCCAGAAACATTGAGTCACCATGACAACCGCTAGAAAAATATGGCTTCCTTCTTTTCCCCACTCAAAATAGAAGTTGTGATGCAAATGTATGGTGGCTATGAGCATATTTACAGGGAAAAAACACCCTGCAGCAAAAGAGAGACAGGAAGCGTGGGATAAAATTACAGAGAGAGTGAATGCGTAAGTTTTTACATTTTATTTAGATATACAAAACACGTCCAATGCTTGCTCCTTAAGATTATCAATATGCAGGTTAAAAGGCTGCTGAAACTAAAAATGCATGATCTTCTAGATGCAATCCGACGGGGAAGAAAAGGACTTGGTAACTTAAGATGAAGTGTAAAAATACAAACGGGTAAGAATTGAAACTTATGACATAATTTTCTCATAGTACAAATACTTTTACTTGTACATCATACTGATGTCTTTTACTGTGAGATTCATATCTCGTTATTACGAGAAACATTTAGAATATTTTTACATTGCTGTGGCGGAAATACGCTTCCGTAACAACCGGTAAGTGCCAAACGTCCAGTATTCCATTTGAGACAGGAAAAAGTGCGCTGTGCGCACACCGCACTGAATCCAGCGCACGCGCATGAAATTGAGACGCAGCCATTGTTTAAGCACTTAAACAAAGTGCGCAAAGTAGTGTGAGTGCACTGATTGACTGCTCTCAAATGTTTAAGTTATTCAAAAAGCAGGAGAGGGTAATGTTGTACAAGGACAAGACAGACTATTTTAAGACATCTCTGTTCATATTTTAGGATGTAGCCTAATTAAAAGCAGCATCTTACAGAAATGGCTTAGGTGTAACTGATAAAAAAAAAACTAGGAACATTTCCAAATAGCTGATTCATAGAAACAGGAATCAAAGTCCAGTTTTACTGGAGAAAAATATATATATGTATATTTTAATATATAGCCGATATATTATTTTTGCTGACTTTGGAACAGTGGTGCCTACTTTCATAGTCTGCAGCAGGTATGGACAATGAGGAAATAAATGATTGGAGCAGTAGTGCACCTTTTCTTTTTCTTTTTTTTTTGAAAGGCACATTTTTCACAGTCATTTCCCTTTTCTATAAAGCTTTCCTTTGCTTGTGTTAGAAGTCAGGCATTTAAAATACAAATTGATGTATAAAAATGTAAATCTTAATGTTAAAACAACAAATCCAGCACATAAATTAGAGCTGATGATATTGCCATAAAAATATTAACCTTACAGTGCACATTCAGACAGAAGGGAGCATTTCTGTGCAGTGCAACAGCATTTGTCTGAAAACTGAGTTTTCAGAATGAAAAAGAAAAATGAGAAATTCTCATTGCAAATGGTTGATTCATTCATTTACTGTCTGTAACAAAAGTAATAAAAGCTCTTATATGAGCTTCTTCTTCATCTTTTTTCATTAGTGCTGTAAAGTTTTAAATTTGGTCGTTTTACGACGTGTTTTATTTATTCCAGCTCTGCTGGTTCACTGTTGATAAGACTGCTCTTACCTCGAGGAAGTGCAGCATTGGCACCCCACCCAGAGTTAAAAGATCAGCTCTATCTATAGCAGTGGGCTGTGCTGCTGTCTGTAACATTGCTTTTGACTGGCTGGTATCGGGTGATAAACCTAATGGTGCAATGTTCCTGTATGGGATAATATGAATGTTGGGCTGTGAGGGGCAGCAGTGGGTTGGGGGTGGCTAGAATATGAAGGATTGGAGGAGGGGAGTGTTGAAGGGGGAGTTGCATTCTCAAAATTAAAAGTTGTAGCCTATTAGTCTGTGTTTGGTAGCTGAGCACGCGTCCATGCCTAGTATGGCTACTAATAGGAAAAGATGTGTGGAAGTGTATGATTTATGGTTGCATGCAGGCAGGGGTGGAATAATTTGGTGCAGAACGGGTACTTACTGAACGGCAACAACTCGGCTACTTATCCGTACTTTCTGGTGATAAATTAGCTCTTGTTTAAAGTAGCTGGAGGCCCATTTTTCATTTTGATTACTACACTTGATATCTCTTTCTTTCTTACTCTCTCTTTGTCAGCAGTGGTTTGTAGCATTTTTTGTATACGGTTTAATATATTGTAGATATGTGTGTATGGAGCCACTGGCCCTTAACCCCTCTGTGACTACACTCTGTAGCAGAGTCCCATGTAAAAACAAGCTATAGTGTTAATTGTGAAGAGACCCAATGTGGCCAGAGTGACATGGCTTTTCTCATTGACCGTGAGCTGTCCTGCTGCCAGCTGGAAGAAGGGCTTCTGTCAATCAGCTGCATACCCCTGATGGGACCTTCCCCTGCTCAGACAAGGTTCTCATTGATCCCTCTGTCACCCTTCTGACAGGAAGCAACTTCAGAGGGGGGAAATAAGCAGGTGAAATATTAAGTTATAAGTCAGCATCTAATCAATAAACAAAGCCAAAAGGAGCAGTAGGGCCAAGTCCCTGCAGTGGGAGCCTCACTAGCCAGGGGGTAATGCGATTGAGGTCTGTGGATCACCCCAAAGACCCGCAGGCAAAGCCTAAACTACTTCCCTGTTCCCTGACTGGGCCATCACATTGGGTCCATTGCCAAGTCCTGCAGCGTTAGCTGGCATCCGCTCTTATTGTCCTCTGTTTGGCACTGCCACCATGTCTGTGCCCAGGCAGAGCTGGACTCTCTACAAACGGCATAAATAAAACATATGAGAGCTGTAATGAGAAAACAGCTGCAGAGCCAACAGAGTCAGAGTTCAGTCTCCATTGATATACACAGACCGACAGCTCCAAAGGAGTCCGGTGCAATTACAACAGCAAGCTGCAGATCCAACAGCTCCACCTTTGGTTTTCACTGAGTGTTGCAGTGTGCCATTGATCACATGTCTGCCTGTGTCTCAAGTCCATTGTCCTGAGTAGCCTGCTTCAATTGGTGAGTCTCTGGCCCTGAGGTTGAATAGGTTGGCAGGTGTCAGCAGTTATCTTGGCTTGTTCTCTGCGGACAGGACAACTGAGGAGGTGGAGCTGAGCCCCTGTCAGCCCCCTTTCTGTTAGGCCTGGAGGGGCAGGGGCATGGGGGCAGTAGGGCAGCTCAGAGAGAAGGCTTCTCTCCTACAGGGCTGTATCTCCAGGGCCAGATCCTCTAGCCTACTTTTCACTTCCCTCCATGCTTGTTCTTCTGACTGACAGCTATCTTCCAGCTGCGGGACATGCACTCCAGCAACCCACTGCTGATAAAATGTTAATGTAATTAACAGATAATGGCTGTTGTTTTTAGCTGTCAATACTCGAACTGGGAAGGGATAAAGGATTGAAGCGACACAAAGTCACATTCAGATATCTGCCAACCATTGTAGAATTCAATTATTTCAGCAACGCAACCCCCCACCTGTCCTCGGCTGCTAACCTCCACAACACCATCTCAGTGCCCCCTACTCTTTTCTTTATTGCACGGACAACATACATCAGATTGTCTTTATGTGATATTGACAGCATTTTCACTGCTATAGCCATAGGGTCATGTGACTAGACAACAAGCCTGCTCTATGGTCAGCTATAGTATGAACTTTTTCATATTCAACCACATCTTTTTGTTGCAGCTTTTGGACCATAAATCATGTGACTTGGGAAAGCAGCCACGGGCTTCCTCTTACCTTGGACAGCATGTCTGCCACAAACAAACCTGGCAAGCCAGCCTGCAACAAGACAAATGTATTTATATTTGTAACCAAAAGCACAACGCCTATCAGGACATGGTCAGTGCTGCTTTGGACATCTCCTGCCTGACTATTCTGGTATTTTAATAAGTATCCAGCCCAAACAAGATTAGGTGCTTCTAGTTTACGAAATGTCAGTGAAGGCAGCGCTATCACTCATAATAAATGGGCTCATGCAAACTGTGGAGTTTTTGCCATGCATAAGAGCTTGTTTGGTGTGCACCACAGTGATGCTGTATGCTGATATGCAATTATTCTAAAGAGTATCAAAGTTCAGGTGTGAGTCTGCCATCTTGCTGTAGCAGTGGGGGAAGCTCTGAACAGCTACAGATTACCAAAAGAATATTCCATGAATAAAGAAGGAAAAAAAAAACTTGTGACGATAACGGGGAGCCTGAGAGTATGATAAAATACATCCCATAATGGATGGTTCTCCATGTATTCATATTTTGTTTGTGGTCCAGCTGTATAGCTGATGTGAGTGATAAAACTGTAGTCTTACCCTTAACTAAATTTACTCCTAACAATGTCAGACTGCAACTTTGATCAGTCCATCTCAAGTGTTTGTGCTTCCGCTCCCAATTAACCCAGTTTGTATGTGCTAATGACGCCTAATTATCATTTGTGTAACAAGATTGCTCTCATTGCCATAATGAGAAAAAACTCCTTCAAATGTTTTACCACTTACAAGCTGCTTTCTGCTGTTATTAGCACTATGTTTATGCAATCACATCTAATTGAAGTGTTAATTAAATCAGGAATATCATTTTGCTGAACAAAGCCACTGCTTAGTGGGAGTTTAAAGCTAAGTCTAAGAGCCTAAACACCTCTTTCTTCTCTAATCATGTCTGTAGAAATCTCCCCTCACTTCACACACACACATACACACTCTCCAACTGGACAGGCATCTTCTCATCAGTTCCCTGCAGCATGCAAAGGAAGGAGAACCAATCAGAGATGATTGGAACTTTGATTGGCTTGTAAAATCAAGCAGCTTCCTCCCTTAGAAAACAACCCAACAATACACACGAAGGTGGAAAGGAAACTGGTTTATGACCTTGCCCATTTTTTCAATATTTATTCCAGATGTTTATTAAAGATGAGTTTTTTTTTTTATTGTTTTCATGGTTGCTGTGTTTTAAATTTGACATCTTAATGCTAGTTTCTTTAACTGTGGTCCTCTTGTTGTGCAAAGTGTTTTCCACACCATGTTTAAGTCTCCTTTCTTTATACTCTAGGGACAAATGAAAGCAATTATGTTGAATGAAATGACCAAGTTACATTTAAAATGTTGCAGCAAAGCAAAAATAATTGAACTACATCTGGAAATAAACACA
>JBAMIG010000021.1:8582826-8595555 GCA_037177335.1 Kiunga ballochi | reverse complement strand
AGAAAAAATGTAGCCATGCAAACACACTGTTGTACTAAAAGAATAGTCCTCGTTCTAGAAATGCATTATGGATGGTCTCCAAGGTGGCACTGTTATTTGCGTGCATCAGGGTCTCTTTCCAGTGCTCTGGTAAACACATTGCATAGGACCAGAGCCAGTGCATAAGAGCTGAACAGAGCTCCTCTATGCCCTCACCGTGTGTACTGCTAAACACTGAGCAACAAAAATTGGCCCTTTTGCTGGATTGGGTTTTGTGTGTTTAGCATATCAAAGCTGTGAAAATAACCATGTTTGCATTGCCGCTTCTCTTTCCAGGTGTTTTATCATATCTGGGCCCTCAGACTGAATGGCACGAGTTGTGTGTGTTGATCAATATAGCATCTGGGTAAAGGGGAACACCTCTGGCTGGCACTGCAAAAGTGTTCATTTCAGTAGAGGTGATGACAGCTGTTACTAAATAAATAAATCACAAATTGGATTAAAATCATATTTATTTTTAGACCATTGTGAAATGTTAATAGATAAATACAATCAGGCACTGTTTAAAACAAAGACATTCTTGTTGTTGTTCCTAAAATAATTATTATTATAGTCATTAACATGATAAATTGTTTTTTTAATATATATATCAGGGATTTAATACATTTATGCTATTCACAGATTCTTATTAATGAATTAGTAAAAATGAATTATTTAAATATTTTCAATAAAAATGTCTTTTGTACATTTAAAAAAAAAAATTGACACCACTTTGAATGAATCCCCTTAGTGAAAATGTTCAATGCTTATGACCTTGTATCATGAATGTCTTTGCGAATCTCTTGTATGTACATAAACATTTCCTCATCTTTGAATATATGCAATAATCCTATCTCCAGCCACATGAATACTGGCCCTCCATATTATTGTAATGCTAACCTCCAGACTGCATGCCTGATAGCCAATACTTTATCACAGCTTTGCTTCTTTTATGGGTCTGGTGTCTCTTTAAAATGATTGCCCCTGTTTTGATCTGATTAATTTTGTGTGAGCACAAACAATTACTTTTCATCTTTATCTGCTCAGGAATCACCCTTTTTTATGGGCATCATTTATTACAAGTGGACAGCTACTTGTTTATTAGAATTTCAAGCAGCCTATCACAGCTGAGATCTCCCGCGGCCTATATTTACATTTCGACTTCGGCTAAACAGGTATGACAAACACACATAGCCGAGGTTCAGCCATGGCCACACTTCATTTTCATATTGCCACCTCCCAGGCCAGACGGACTGGACTTAATGTAAAACTTCCTGACGTGGCGGCAGAAGGCGCAGAGCAGGAGGGGGAGAAGAGGAGAGAGAAACCAAATGAAAAAGGAATCAAATGGGACTAAGATGGAGGAAAAGAAGGAGGTGGGGTGGTGTGAGCAGGTTGACTGAGTATGTATTTGAGCTTTCAGGTGAGTGTCCATCATTTGGGGAAAGAGGATGAGTTCATGGCCTCTGATATCCATCCATGGCAAGGGGTCTTCACAGTGAATATAAATATATGTGTGTGAGCCACGGCCAGGGCCACTCTTGACAAGCCAACAGCTGTTAATTATGAATTGGCCTGCAGAGAGGGAGACAGGCAAGTGAATATGCAGAGCTGAAGGAGTGTGCAGAGCCCATGCAACACAAGTGTCAGACCCCCACTGCACCTGGAGTAGCAAGGGTTGACCTGGGTGTCAATCACTATCTCCCTCCAAGCAACAGGATAGGGATTACTTGGAATAAACCCAAAAAAACTGCTATTTGACTCAAATGAACTTTTCGTATGATTGCAAAAGAAAAAGGAAAACCAAATTTAGCCAATTTCTGGCAAATTTCAGAATACTGAAAGCATTTGCTGCAGGAATACATTTAAGCTACAAAGTAAACCACCCGTTGAGCCATTTCAGCAACTAACAATTATGATTTCTATCATAAATCGAGATTATAGGAAATTTTGTGTAAATGTGTGAAACAGTGTGCTGCTTGCTCTGGTCATCTTAAACAACAGTGAATTAAATGTGGTAATGAGTTAGGAATCAAACTCATGACTCAGGATACCTAGATGTGAAATACCCTTCGGTCCCAAATCCTAAAGAGCAGGAGCATCCCCCCAGTACGCCAGTACAGTGGCACTCTTCCCAATTTCCATTTGATGCTGGAGAGGTGTGTTCACCTAGATGGCTCCACAGTGTCCAGAGCCTTTCATCCAGAGGATTTCATTCAACTCTTAGACCCTGGCCGGGAGGATCTTTTAAACCACCTCAGCCCCAAAGATAGAAGAACCTCCCCTCGTGTCCCCAGAATCTGCATCTTCATTAGAAGACACGTTGATGGGATTGAGGAATATTCCTTCCATTTATTCACAAGATCCCAAGTCGATGCCAGCATCTCTACACAGTACTTAGTGTTGATGGTGCTCTGCTGTCCCCTCCTGAACTGCTATTGGGTGGATCAGAATCTCCTCATATGATGGGAAGTCTATCTCCACACACTCTCTAAACTCCTCCCACACTTATTTCCCCCCACCTCAATGAATACTGAAGACTCCTAGTCTGCCGATACCTGTCCGCTGCCCTCAGAGTCCCACCGGCCAAAAACATCCAAGAGGACACTTTGTTCTGCTTGACAGCGTCTCTCACTGCTAATGTCCACATACACATTTATGAATTGCCACCTAAACAGGCACAACCTTAACGGCCACAGCTCCAGGCCAGCATGAGTACAAAGTACTCCTGGACTACAGTACAAAGTGATTTATTTGCATGGTATATCATTGTAAGTGGCTTTGCATGCTAGCTTCAATACTTATATCAGAAAAACAGTTTAGTTGCATTTGTTAATTAAAATGTGGCGAATAATGTAGCGCTTAATGTTCAACTGGTAAGTTAAGTGATGTTTAACCCGTGCAAACTACAGCGGTTTTGCTCTTATAATTTTTAATCTGCGTTAGTTTTGTTGGAATTATTCAAATATATATATACAAACAAATATATACAAAAGAACCTTTTATGGTATGAACACATTATTAAGAAACGAATGTGTTTACAAGGACGCATCTTGCAGAGGTAGTGATCATCTCAACCCCATTTAAAGGTAGCAGCATATATCTTCATATATCATATGTCACAGCCATACTTTATAGATATAGACCATTTCAATTAATTCTACAGTTACAGTAGTAAATACTAATATTTTTGCCTGTTTTGTCGCATTTTTTGTGCCGACAGTGAGATTGGCACAAAGATTGATAGAATTAAAAATTATAGGCAGAAATTTACACTAAACATATTTAATCATAAACTGATTTTTTTACTTGTTTTGGTCTTTTGAGACAAAAAAAATCTGATAAAACAGAAATACCCCAGGCAACACAACTCTAATGATTTTTAAGTTTTATTTGTAGTCCATAAAAACCCACATGTCATATAGATCTACTTATTATGGTGAGCTCTAACATATACACACAAAGCAATTCACAGAAAGACCAGGGTTAACAAGGCCTTTGCCTTTAATGACAGGGATATCTCCAGGAATTTTAATTAATTTTCCAGCCCTAGCAGCTGAATCTGCGTTAATTTCCCCCTCAAGGACTTTTATAAATTTCATCATTAATAAAATCAGACATTCAATTAGTCCCAAAATCCAGATTGCCAACTGTTTCATAACAGTCCTGGTTTGATTTTCCTTTTTTTATTAAGCTGGGTGAAAAAAAGTTAAAACTAATTTCATTAATCTAATTGTCATAACTTCAAACCATCTCTTAATTAGTTGAAATTAATATGATTAATCACAATAATGACAAAAACTCATTCAATTACAGGTTTTCAATGGCAAGTGGATGTGTTGGAGGTGATAGGGGCATAAAGGATGAGGGCGGGAAGCAGAGCTGGCTGTGAGAGACGGGATTGGTCGTTATTATTCCGATGACTGACAGGTTATCAATCATGCTGCACTTTTAATAAAGGGTGTTGGAACTTCAGAGGTAGGACTGGCTCAGTTGTCTTCTTTCTTGTTTTATTTCTTCAAAATCCTTTGGAACTCTCCTTATTCCTCTATGAAATATGATCCCTCTTTGAATGACTTGAGCTGCACATTTTAATGAAGAGTGTGGTGTGCATAAAAACAAAAATGGACTCATCCATATGTAAATAAAAGATGGCAGTGCATATGATCATCTCCGCTACCCCCATTATTGCAGAAAATTGCATACGTTTATGTGCTGGAATGATATCACTTTATTTTCATTTGTCTGAACGCTCAATGAAGCTGCAGATGAGTCTGCCCCCTTTTGCATTCCTTTCCCTCCTTTTCTCTGCAGACATATGGATCTGAGAGATGCCTGCTGCTTCTCTTTCAATCAGGGCCACCAATCTAACAAAGCACGAGAGCAGAAGCATGTCAGCATTTGTCACATGCCACTGGGGCACAAGCAGAGCAGCAGGTACACCCTCGGGTGTGTTAAGCCAGGAGGGAGTACGGCAGCTGCCAGTTTCAGGCAGGATCCCCCTTGTCCCATGTTGTCCCCTTGGGACCAGCCACCCAAATGTCCCCACTGAGTCGTCTGGGAGGATTTGACCTGTGATCCACCCATCTGGAGAGATGGTTGCATTCAAAGGGGCTGCTTAACTTCCAACACCCTGAGGAATTATTTGGTCAATCAGTGAATTAATCTGGGACAGAAATCCACCATAGTAACACCAAAACATTCAGTACAAAAGATGTACCTTTGCTATGTCTCTTTTGGCTACTCTGTCACGGCATTACTTTCAGCATCCTGTTTTGATCTTCTCACACTGGTTCTAAACAGGGGAATTTAGCCGCCACCAGGTAAAGTCAGCCAAAGCCCACTGGAGCATTAAGCAAAGCAAAGCACTGATACATATGTTATTACTCAGTGACAGTGCTTATCATGCAGCTCAAGGGCTCCCATCCTTTACTCAATGGTTATATCTCACGCAGCTTTGGATCCATGTCTGATGCATATCTTGCCTGTAGTTGAAAGCCCGGTGAATGACAGACCTATAGACGCATATGTATCATATACGCTGCAGCTTTTAGATGTTCTGTGTTCTGCTTTGGCTTGTGTTTGCTGGCATTGTTTGGAGGATACTGGACGTGTTGCAGAATCCACATGATGAGTGGTGCCACACTTTCTGAATGCTGTGACACAATGGGGCAACGTATGGAAACATTTCCTATTTTCTCTCCGGGACTTTTACACGTGTCACTTGGGCCTTTGATCATGCATTTTTCTGCATGATGGGAGAGCTGGACATTCTGTGTTGAGCCGACTTTTGTGGATATGCGTTCAATCAATAGTGCCCAGAATCAACTGTGTACACAACACACATGCAAACACACACTTATGAACAAACAAAGTAACACAGACACACTCACAGTTTACCTCAGTCTCTTGGAGGAGCATTTGCTTTTTTTCAGGCCACCATGCTCTGACCAATGCCTTATTGTCATTATGCTTTTTAATTAGAGGAGAGTGGGAGCTGGTGGATGAGGGACCATACCTCAGTAGTTTAGCCTTCCAGAGGCTCTGGGACAAAAAGGGCATTTTTTCAAGGTCTCAATCCACCCTCTGCTTATATGCACAGCCATCTCTGAGTCCTCAGCCACCCTTGAGAGGGAAGGATAGCCTTCCATGTGCATAAAGTTGAAATAAACTGCAGTCGGTATTTTCATTGGGGAAAGTGAACCCAATTTACACACTGCTCCATTGGAGATGAGCACTCTAGCGTACCCTAGCTGGTAATCTTACCCAGATTCCCCCCTTTGTGTCCTGCATTATTGTTGAAATAAATAACCTTTCACTGCAATCAGTGTGGGGATCTTCACTTAAATTATCGCCCCACAGATAGCTCACTCATGATCTGCTTCTATATCCATTAACTATCTGGGAAAGTGATTTATGGATGAAGGGTGGAAAAAAAGGGAATGAGGAAAGCAAAGGAGTTGGTTTGGTTAGACAATAGTGCCCTCTACTGCTTGCAAAGTAGATCTCAATGACACAGAGGAGAATGTGGAAACCAGCACTGACAATATGTTCAACAGTGATGCTTGGTTTGAGTTTTGGAAAAGGCTTTAAGCTAAAGGATCCTATTTCAGTGCGAGCTTAAGCAAATATTCAGCAAATGATATAAGATGGTCAAACTGACGGAAGGCATTAAAACCTGGAGTTCAAGAAATCTGAGAGATTCATGCAGCAAAAACACTTAATGCATGATAAAGCCCCACAAAAGCCATTATATCTAATTATCTATTACTAAATCCACTAAAATACAGAGCTTTCAGTCGGAAGGATGGACATGGACATTATGCCCTCTTTCAGCAGTAATTTAAGCCAGGGCTCCCACAACTACTCCCCCTCTCTTCATCCTTCCATCCCCTCCTCTGCAGTCCCTCCTTCCCCTCACTCCTGTGATGTGTCGTTACACGCTCGGCTGCCTCCTCTTCCATGACAGACTGTTACTTCCTGGAGCGGAAACGCATTTGATTGTTAACATCTGGGCCATTACAATTGCAAACTAGGGCTCTGTACATCAATCAGGAAGTGATTTCAAAACAAAGAGACCGTCCTCCAATCAATCTATTGGGAAGCGGGGGCATTACATGCTCCTGTAATCCTGGCTAATTAGCGGGATAATGGGAATGAGATTTATGAATCTGCTGAGGAGAGTGGAGGTGCGAGGGCACACTCAAATTAGCAGGGATGCACGCCAGCCAGGACTGCAATAAGGAAGATGTGCCATTGGTTTTTATCAACTTCTCGCTGCTTGACCATCCGGGTGTTGGTGTCACTATGAAGGGAGCATTATAGGGGATGCTGGCAATGTGTGTGTTGTACAATATTTGAAATCTTTGATTTAAAAGCAGAACCAGAAAAAGCTTTATTCCTTCTAGTGTCTGTTAAACATCTGGTGCTTCACAAACAAAGATACACAGGCCATTATGAGCATAATTTCATATCTATGGATGTTTATTAGTAACTCAGCAATACTAGTTTGTTTAAGTTAACATGAGTAAATGTGTTCACAGCTCAAGGTCCTGCCAGAGCCTTTCTGTCAGATCTGGATTTAAACGTCCACATCTTGATTGTTTTCCTATAGATTTGCTGTTGTACCCGTGATCTCGTGGCTGGCAGCTGTAGCTCAGATGGAGGAGCAATGGTCTGTCAATGATAGGGTTGTGAGATTAATTCTGGGCTTTTCTAACTCTGAGCTGAATTGTCTTTGGGCAAGACACTGAACGCCAAGTTGACCCCTGATGTAGCCATCGGGATGCGAGTGTGTTTGTGTTTGTAGTGTAAAGGAATTTGAGTGGTCAACATGACTGGAAAAGCATTAAAAGTAAAAGTCCATCAACCATTTTGGTGAAAACTATCTAGATTAATTCTAGGATGATTTGGTTAAAGATGAGTTCATGGTTGAACGTTGAACTGTGAGACGTTCAGGTCCAAAACAAGTATACGCCAGCACCATTTATCACTGTGCTTTACAGCTGGCTGGAAGTTTGCACTGACATCTTGTGACTGTACATGTATTTATCAATTTATCTATTTAGTTTTTGTTTGTTTGTTTGATAAATAAATAAATGATAGATTGTGAATTATAGTCAAACATTTGCTTTGGTTTGGTTTACTTTCTGCTGGAAGAAGTTTTTTTTCCAGAAGTCTTGTGATTTGTTCAGATATATTTATCAAATCCAAGCTCGTTCAGCAACAAAATTTGTTCTTTAAAAAAATGTTACATGATCGTGACACCTTTGCTTCTTTTCTTTTTTACACAGCATGACAACTTATTTATTTTTGTTACCTTCACTTGTGTCTTTGCTTAATCTTGCCTGCTATAAAATACACTTTCTTAATGCTGTTTAAGGCATTAAGAAAGTCTTAATGTGTTTGTAATGCATTTTACTTAAATATTTCTAAACTTTTTTCATTGTTTTCATCATTCATTTATTTTTTTTACCTTTTAAACATTTCAAATAATTTATCTTATGTTCCTGAGGGTCTGGAGGTAGAAACTAATAAGCCAGAGCTGTCTGGTCTGAGTCAGACGTTTACTGTACGTCATCCCAGACAAAATAATAAATAAAAATAAGCATATCAAAATGTTCTTTTTTTATTTTTAAAAATGGCTTTTATGTGTCAACATTAAAAAGACATACCTGTTCAGTGTTTTCTCAGCTGAGGCTTGTAGGGTGGGAGACGTAACTCTTTGACTTTTCTAAGCATTGAACCGAACGGCACCAATAATGGTCAATCCTGATTTTATTATTTAATGGTAACACACAACTAAATGCCCCAGACTAGCAAACTACCACAATTACATCTTTATTAGAGATACTCACACTATCTGAGGACCATTAAGTCAAGTGCATTTAATTAGTGCCATCTGACTGCTGCTTTAAACAGTATTTTCTAGTGAAATCAAAGCAGGGAAATTGTGCAAACTTTTTCACAAACTGCTTCTGCAAATATCCTTAGTTTTTATTGACTAAAACACATGTATTGTTATTCAAATCCTCATACATAAAACTTTAGAATTGAAATATAATGTCCTTATTTCATATGGCTATTTGGCATTATTGATTAAAATAACACACCTTACTTGCAGTCATAAATATCAAGCATCAGAGATTAAGGGCTCATATAATTTAAAAAGGATACATCACTGACTATTTATTTATTATTTATTTAACACTTTGAGACTTTTGGTTGGGCCAATTTCCTGCAAATTGAACTAAAGTTTTAAGATAAATAAATAGAGGATATAAAGGCAACTATTTGTCTTCTGTTTAAGCAAAGACATTTTAGTACAGTGTGCTAACATCCTGGAGGCCTTTTATGACAAAAGTATAAATTAATTTACAAATAAATGTAATTATCTGGCATTGAAGTGGCTGCAAAAATTGCCGTAGTGACAGACAGTACAGGAGCAGGAACAAAAAAGAAGCTAAGTCCAAGAAACACAAAGCAATCAGAAGAGAAGAATTTCCATTCTTTACTTACTTTAAATGAAATCATATTGTTACAAGATCTACCAAATGTTTTGTTTTGTTTTTTACCACCATCTTTATTTTCATTAAAAAAAAAAAAGCCAAACACCTCATCTTTAAATGTTCGGTACGAATAGATTGAGAGAGCATCATGTCACACTTGCTGTGTGGTGGCATGTGTGTGAGGCAGTGTTTCCCTGAAGGTGGCTGTCTCGGTGGTACCCCAAAGCCTCTTCCTCCCCAGCGGCCTCAGGCCTGACCTTGCTTTGCTGGCAGGGGGACATCTCCTATTAAAGTAGTGCATTGTGATAAGGCCATTTCTTTTCCTTCAGCATCCCTTTAATGTCATCCCTGAAATATGAAGTCATTAAGCGATATTAAAACAGTGCTGACAAACTAATTAACAGAAGACATTATACGGGATGGGCTCGATTAATCCGCTTTAATTGCTCTTTTAAATGGGGGCTCCAATTAAAATTAATAAAGATTTACTGGTGATCACACCAAACTACACTAAGAAGTGGTTGTCTGAAGGGCAGCCTAAAGTCAGCGGCCTCCAATCTCAAGTTACACTCCATCTTGCTCCAAGCGCCCTCCCAGAGTCAGGCTGCCAAAAACCCCATATCTCTGAGCTGGGGATTAAACAGAGGGACTGCCCCAGTGCCCCCAGTCCCACAGCTTGTATTGTCTCTTGCTGGAGGGTGTTTGATCCCGTCTTTGTCATTCCAAGACCCCACCAGGGAGACAAGTTTATTGTTTTTATCTATTAATATTAAGCCGCACAAATCCATCAGGGTTCACAAACACCATAAAGGATCACATTTGCTTTAAAAAGTCTGTAACTGTGCTACATTTGATAAGCTATATCTATGTCCACTTCCATTAAGTGCTGGCTGTCAGGATCCTCTGCGTTTCTACACAGTAAGAAGTAACAAGGGCACCACTTTGTGGCGGGTTGTGTACATGGCAGAATCAGATACTGCATGCTCATTGGTCTTACATGTGGATGTTTTAGATCATATTTAGGTTTTTAAATGAGCTGATAAATGAATTTAAGGAAAGCATTTGCATATCGTTGATGTTAGTTTCGGGGCTGAAGTGAGGCAAGCTGATCTGTGTGTACTACAGCAAAGATTCACTAGATGATGCTGTTACTCTACTATGTCCATGTGTCTCCCCCCCTCAACCAACCTGCCACAAGTAAAAGATGATTTAAAAAAAAGAGCTTTCATTTCCCTTGTTTGCCCTCTTTCAGCATTAGATGAGAAGAATACTTACAAACAGCATGTTTTGCACGTAAATGTAAATTTCCAAAAGGTCAGACTCGTAAAACAGCATCTGGTCCAACAGTGTCTTTTTAATTTAATCACGTCCCATTGCCTTTTTTTTTTTTTACTTTCCATTTCATCTTCATTACAAAGAATGCTCTGTTTTATCGGAGACTTTCTAATACAGAACATAATTTCATATCGCAGCGTTTAAGTTGAAGCCTTGTCAGCCAGAGGCGGTTAAACAACTGAAGGCTTTTTATTTGTTTTCTTTCATTATATCAGAGATTACCAAGTCTTGTTCAGGAAAATGTCACGCAACAAATTAATTTGAGCAAAGCACTTTGGTTCAATCGGAAGTGTTTTAATTGAGTTGAGAATGTAAATCAATTTAGTGAAGAAGACTGATCTAATTGAAAAGAAATGTCTATTAAAAGATTAGTGAGGTTTATTGTCTCCAGTGTTTGTCATCAGCCAGTCCAACCATTGTTTTAATTTCCTTAATGTTATCATTTTTGATGTAATTGGTGCTTGGATGCCTAACAGGTTTTTCAATTAAATGTTTGGTTTTGGGTGCTGACATTGTAAACTCACAGTGATGGAAGCAACGTACTTTGATAGAAGTGCAGTGTGTAATGTAGGACTGAAGCAGGACACTGTTGCTCATCATGTTGTTGGGTTTATGTAGAGCTCAAAGAATCAAAAAGTGCCCGTCTGGGATTTTCATGACATCGCCAAACTTCCACGTGCGTTTGCCATCCGCCTGTTTTGAGCGAGTGCCTGGAAGAAAGAGTCAGTGGGTTTGTGGAATTTTGCTTTGGTGGCACAACTGTGATATGAGGTCACCTCGGGCATTAGTCATTAGGAGGGAATGCATTGTGACTGTTTTTAAGACATGGCAGTTGTCTGCATCCGCAGCGGCCACACAATGAATGTGGGCCTTAGAAAGTTGACTTGAATTGGCTTCGGTGAACAATGTGAACAGCATAGTTTGGAGCAACATTTAACAGATGGTTGCTAGATGTGGATTAGAGGCACCTTAGAGGCCTGGCCAGGGGATACAGTGTTTTCACTGGAGGGTTAAACATTTGCAGCCAAAAATAAAAGCTTCTTACATGTATTTGTTACTGTGAGGTAAAATAAAAAAGGAGACTTTATTAGTTCCTAATGGGGAATTATAACAGAACACAGAGTTTTGTATGATAATTTAGTGCATCTTTAATTTCAGTAATCATCCAGAACAATGTTTGTGAGCAAAATAGCTGAAAAAATTATTTTACCTTCACACACAATAAGAAAACAATGATACACACATTCCTTCACGCTTATAGGAAACAGCAGAACTATAATACATTATGTAACATAAAACAGCAGTGCATATACATGTATGCAACACTTAAAGCTATGAAATGAGATGGTTACAAATAAGCTAAAACTGATTTTGTCTGAAGGAAAACTACTATAAATGATCACATCTTCTGGAATATTTTATACAACTAGTAACTCAATAACTGTCTAAATACAATGAGTTCAAATTAAATCAGCGTGAGATTCACTATTTATTTCTCATTTTCATTAGATTTGTTTATTTTATGAAAGAGCCGAGCACAATATTCAGGATTATTTATAACTGATAAAACAATGTGAGTGTTATGTGTGTGTGTGTGTGTGTGTGTGTGTGTGAGTTGGAAGCGGAGATCCATACAAACGTAACTATGTTTCAACTCATCTAAAATGCACTACAAGACATAATGAAATACTTTCAAATTTTTTAGTTTAAATTGACTAAATTATTCACACGGACATTTCTTCAGTCACTTATATTCAACCTATAAGTAGGAAGATGTTTTGAACTCCTCCGGAACGTCGCTGTCCAGCTTACAGATCACCTTGTAAATGGCCTTTTTCCAGGAGGGGTCAGAATCTTTGGCTGCAGAAATGGCATTGTGAAACTCATGCAAGGTGAGTTCAGCAACCTCGAGGAACCTGTCTGGAACCTGGAAAACAAAAAGAATAAACTGAAATTATAACTGGATCTTGTAAAAAAAAACAAAAAAAACTTTCCTTTGCACATAGAAAGCCGGATAAAAAATACTTTTTCTTTCTCAAAATATTTCAAATAGGGAACAACAAGGAAAAAAAAACTTCAAAAACTCAAGCAGATGAAAGGCAGCTTGTTTCTTTGTTCTCTGAGCATATACAATAAATGCAATCATTAATCTCCAATTACAGGTTCTGTCATTAGAGCCAAAATGAGCTTTGTCCATGGAATTTTATCCAGCTTCTTGCAGCTGGATATAATTATAAATTACAGCCAAAAGAAGGTGAAACATCTTCACATTTTTTGCTGATTGTTTAGGCATATATATATATATATATATATATATATATATATATATAGAGAGAGAGAGAGAGAGAGAGAGAGAGAGAGAGAGAGA
>JBAMIG010000021.1:8554832-8574598 GCA_037177335.1 Kiunga ballochi | reverse complement strand
AAAAACTAAAAGGAAAGTGATTCATGTTTTGAGGGTAAACAGTGTTTCCTAATATATATATATATATATATATCATTCCTACCTGGATTTGATTTGTCTTATTCTACTGGGTTTTCCAGTTCTTGTATATCATAGATGAAGGTGACTGGACTTCTTATGTTTTTTCAAGATGTTTCCTACTTTACTGTGAGAAGTTTTTTTCTTTCTCTTCTTCTTTTACCCTCACCAAAGGAAAATAATTCAGCTGTTTCTGTTTCTTCAATTCAATAAATATGTGTAAGAACAGTTGGCTACATGTGATGTAGTTTCTCTTGTATTTTGTTGCTCCTGGTGCAAGAATTGCCTTTTATTCCTATTAAAAAGGAGTCATTCATATAAAAAATTATAGACAGTAATGATGTTTGGTAAAATAAGTAAATGAGCAGAATTATGAAAGCAGAAGAAGAAAAAGACAGTAAACATTTTAGTTTAATTACTCATCGACACTTGTTGAGGTCTTTACAGTAAAGGTCCCCCCTCTCCTCTTTCGCACTTGGTTTATTCCACACTACTTCCTCTCTTCTTACGCTTACCCGTCCTATCTTGTTGGTGTGGTCGGAGATTCTCTTCCGCTGGTAGGCTGCTGTCACACAGCGACAATGTTATCCCATTCCCGGTGTCTCACCAGGAATTTTGGCCGTTCCCTTTCTGCCATCCGTCAGGTAGGCAATAAACGGATACAGCACTAGCTTACGAAACAAAACTCCCCACCATCTCCTTTTACACAGGATGTTATAGCTCCTTGGAGTGCGGCTTCAACAGAGCTAAGATTAGCATTAGCCGACTCGCCGCTGTAGGCCACGGTCAGGCCGTAACATTGTGAGCCAAGGACAGTATGACACTTCCCTCCACAAGGCAGCAGGGCAGTCTCTTGTCAACGTGTTACGTTATTGTTGGAGATGTTTGACCTCAGTTAAAAGTAGATACTTAATCTTAATGGGAAGTCAATGCACTCGCTCATAAATATCTATGCAGCTTCCTAAAACATGCTAACGACCCAAACCGAAGTATGGTTAAACTAGCTAGCTGCTCTTAAGCAGTCATTATGTTGAGGTCATTATCCAATTAATAAAATACTTTGAGGAGTAGAGCTAAGATTACGCAGATACTGAGTAAAAGGGTGACTTTTAGTAGAAGTTTACAAAGCTACATTAGTAATTTTGCCCGTAAAGCTAGTTGTTTTTTAGTACCTGGTGGCGCTAGCACGTTACGAATGTTTTTAATAGATAACCGAACATTATTGCTTTTCTCTTCCTGCAGAAACATTTATTTTTATACATTTACTGATCAGCTTCTAATACTGCGAAAATTCTCCTTTTTTGGTCCTAAAGCATATTGATTGTGCCAAAGGTCAAAATGTATTTGGTAGTAATGACTTTTGACCTGCAGCAGCTGCTTCTCTGCACCACTGACATCTGAAGTATACAATTACAACTATTAGGCAAAGGTGTTTGGTTTTATATATTAAAGCTAACAACCTTTAACCATAAACCAGATACACACAAGTCATGTTTTCTCTGTAAAACATGACCCCTCTTGGGTACGTATTTAAGTTGCAGGTGTTTTTGTAAGCGTTGACTTTTTATTTTAACAGGGAAGTAACGTGTTAGCTCGTCGGGCCTCAGCAGGTATGTGTGCTTACTGTTCAAGCATAGACTCATCCTATTTTCAAGCTGATGTATAAATGGTTGGCCTGTCCTTGCTTTCACAGCTCAATCAGCTAGCCATCCTATTACTTTCAACAAAGATGTGTAAGTATATACACTCAGGTTTTATTTGATAGGACTAGGCAACTAGTTTGAAGCTCTGTCATAATAAGTGTTACAAAATTATTTATATTACCACAATATTATTAAACAAAAATACAGATTATTGTTCTACACACATTTTTAAACCATTAATTTGACTGAATTATGATGGCTGTCATCTATTTTGTGGTAACCTTTCAATTTAATCTCATATTTGTTGCCAATTCAAGCCAATTAATTTTATCCAATAGGTATTGATGCTAGCAAAGTCATGAAAAGTAATAACCTAGCAATGGAAACTAGTAAATTGTTTCTTTTATTCACAGAAAATATGATCCACGATCCAGTGTCTTCCAAATCCAATACTTCAGGACATCTTCAGCTTATAGTATGTTTTATTATGCATCAGTTTTTTTTTCTTTTGTATAAATGTTGAAGGTAAAGTGGAAACGTTGAACTATGCTCTGCTTGGTTTTATTCTTCAGGAGATGAAGTTGTCACTGTTAAGACTCCTGCATTTGCAGAGTCTGTCACAGAGGGGGATGTAAGGTGGGAGAAAGGTAATGCCTACTATTAACATGCATACATAGGGTTTAATACAGACGCCCTGATGCTAAACACAACTTTTCTCCTTACAGCTGTTGGAGACTCTGTCTCTGAGGACGAGGTGGTGTGTGAAATTGAGACAGACAAGGTAAAACATTAAGTAATTGCTGGTGGATATGCGGTTAATGTTTAAGAGTCTCAAATAAACAATCTGAACGGAATAAATGAGGTAACTGCAGCTTAGTGTGCGAGTGCAAAGCTGTTTTCTTTTAATGGTACTTTAATTTGTTTGACACTGGTAAAATTACGCTGAGATGTTTTTTACTGATTTTTATTTTCCATTTATTTAGACGTCGGTACAGGTTCCCTCTCCTGCTGCTGGAGTGATTGAGGAGCTCTTGGTTCCAGATGGAGGAAAGGTTGAAGGAGGAACTCCACTTTTCAAGCTTAGAAAAGGAGGTTTGTTGGACTGAATTTTCATTGATAAAACAAAATGCTTTCACCGTCACTTTTTAAGTCTTATTATGACCCAACGGTTTCTGTTATCTTTAGCTGGTGCTCCAAAAGCTGCAGAAGCTCCAAAGGCTGAGGCTCCAGCTGTTGCAGCCCCACCACCACCTTCTGCCGCCCCACCCCCCCCTTCTTCTACTGTGGGCCCCATTCCCACTGCCATGCCCCCTGTGCCACCTGTGCCAGCACTTGCTATGGACACCAAACCGGGTTAGTCACCATTAGTCAGGCAATTTGTGGTGAGCGAGAGCTGATTTGTGTGACATCTGTGTACTTAACCTCCACTGTAAACGATGAATCACTTTTACGCTTTCAGTAGACGGCATCTTTGAGCATTTCTTCTAAATTTTCTTTAGATTAACTGACTGCTTCTTTTCTCTTCTGGTTTTCTCATAGTTTCAGCCATCAAGCCCACTGCTGCTCCAGCCACGCCAGCGACTCACGCTGAGGGCGGGGCTAAAGCAGCGAGAACAGAGAGCAGGGTAAAATGCAAAACTCGTTTAATTACATTTTAATATATTATAGCTAAGATCTGGTTAATGATTAAATGGTGTTGATATTTTTTTTTTCTTATTGATACTAATAATTTGTTTTAGGTTAAGATGAACCGCATGCGACTGAGAATTGCCCAGAGACTGAAAGAAGCCCAAAACACCTGTGCTATGCTCACTACATTTAATGAGGTCGACATGAGGTATAAAATTCTGTATAAGTTGACCTACATTATTAAACCCTAAATGCTGTTTGAAGTTATATTTACACAATCCGCCCCTCTGCATACGTATTTATAAATTTAGTCAGCTACGTTAGAACAAAAGTCTATTTCTATTCAGATCTTTCTGTATCTGCAACTATACTACCTTTTTCTTTTTAGTGGTACGGCCGTATGCATATACAGGATTCTTGTTGTATGTACCGTATTTATAATCACTGGTAAAAGCAAAAACAACCCCTTCCACAAATGGTTATAGATTGAAATCTGCCCAATAGGAAAAGCTTTTTGATACCTGATATCCTCTTAAACGCTGGAATGTAAATATTTGGTCATAATTTCATCTAAAACAAAGATAAGAATTGTTAAAACAAGTTTTATTAATTTACAAGGAAATGTTATTGTCTGCACTTGCCCCCTGTGCTGAAGAGGACACTTTGAGGATTTCTTTTCCCCGTAAATGTGTGGTGTCAGCTTTCAGCTATTCAGGGTTTTCTATGTATCCTAATTGGATTGACATTGATGGTCTGGAGGAAGACTTCCCAGGCTAGGGCTCATCTGGAGCCGAAGGAACTAGTCAGAACAGGAGGCTGGAGCATCTGCAGGGGCCCACAGAGACCTGTGCTCTGAGTGGAAGAGCTGCCTCAACCGATATGGGCTTTTATGACAGCCCAATAAGATTTACAGGCTCTAGAAAGTGAAGATTTTTATCGCTTCTTCTCTCCTTTCTCGGAGAGTCTGTGTCTTGGGAGGGGCTAATTATGTTAGCGGAGAAACCCTAGAGCTGCAACAGGGTTAGACACAGGAAAACAAACAATTAAAAGGAGAGATACAATAGAAAATGAGCAATACTGAAGCAATTAGCAGACATCACTGTCTGTAGCAACATTATTTTTATAGCTAACAAATATTTGCTTTTCTCTGATAAATATTACATATTTATTCCCTGTTTTTTCTTTTTTTTTTTGCATGACAGTATTTGAAGCGGATCTTTTTACCAGGAACTATAGATTACCTGCTGTTTATAATCTATTATTTACAACAACATATATGTAACCAACTTCACCTAGCTGGTCACGCTTTCTTTGTTTTTAAATATAATATTTTACATATCTTGGAAATCGAGCAGACAATGCTGTAACTTAGTTATTCACCTGAAACGTTTCACAAATACCCAGAGAAAAGAAATAAAACAAGTAACAACTTATTTAGTTTCACCGTTTTTTATTTAATGCTACTCATTTCCAGATCATAAACTTGATTTTTCTGTTTTCCCTCAGCAACATCTCTGAGATGAGGAAGGTTTACAAAGATGCCTACCTGAAAAAACACAACATCAAGTTGGGCTTCATGTCTGCGTTTGTGAAGGCTGCTGCTTATGCTCTAACTGATCAACCTGCTGTCAATGCTGGTATAAAGTTCATGTTTTAAATACTGGCAAAACCTCAGTTCATGTGTCTTTGCATGTTAGTATCAAGTCATAGCAAGTGTTTGTGGTGAAGAAAAAGATTTAAGTTTCAGTATCAATGATTGCCCAACCTCAAAACCAACTTATTTTCTTCCCTTCGACTACCCTGACCTATTTAGATCGACCACATTGAAATGGGGTGGTCCGTGTTGCTGCAGTTTAGAGATCTATAATGGCCTGTGGGTTTGTCTCGCCACTACTTTGTACTTGAATGTGACAGGCAGCGGTTTACAAGAAAAGAACTGCATCTTAGCGGCATGTGTCGCATTGATTCATAATTTAATCTATATATAAAAAAAGTCCTCTTATTACATTTGTTTTCTAATTTCCAGTAATTGATGACACAACCAAAGAGATCGTGTACAGGGATTACATTGACATCAGTGTGGCTGTAGCCACGCCAAAGGTAAGACCAGTGCAAGGAGGAGCACTGCGTTTCCAATGAAAGGCAGAATATTCATCTATGTTGCTTCTCTTTCAGGGTTTGGTTGTTCCCGTCATTCGAAATGTTGACGGAATGAACTTTACAGATATTGAAAAGGCCATTAATTTGTTGGGAGAAAAGGTAATATTTCATAATGCATCAGAGTACGTTTATGAACCGTCCTATTTTTGTTCTGTGTTTATCACTAAAGGGAAAAGTCCTTTTCATTTCCTCCTGATATAACCTGGGTTGTAATGATTTGTTCACAGGCTCGTAAGAACGAGCTCGCAGTTGAAGACATGGATGGAGGAACCTTCACCATCAGCAATGGTGGCGTGTTCGGGTCCTTGTTTGGCACACCTATAATCAACCCACCCCAGTCTGCAATTTTAGGCATGCATGGGATCTTTGACAGACCTGTTGCAGTTGGTGGCAAGGTTTGTGGCTTCACACCTTGGAACATGCAGAGCAGAGGATGTTTTTTTTGCAAACACAAGTCTGGGTCTTCAGCTGCCAGTTTTTACTGTGTTCAGTGATCTGACTAAAACCACAGATAGTTTGGCACACGATCTTTAATAGCATCGAGTTTTCTGCAAGTTAAGTAACACTCTTAACTAATTGCATATATTGTAAGGATTGGACTTTATGTGATTGTTACCTATTAACATAATTAGTCAAGTCAGTAGTGAATAATATTGACGGTTAAAGGTTGTTTTCAATAGCTGTTTACATGAATGTAGACATTTATAATTTACTTACAGGTTAGATAATTCTCATTAAACTGATTTTAAATGTTTCTGAATTTACCAGCAAACTCTAAAAAGTTTAAGTTTCTGTTTGATATGAACATAAAATGATTTAATGAAATGATTGTTGGAAATTGTTAGTAATAGTTTTTTATATAAAGGCTTATATGTACACTTGTTTCATATCAAAACAAACGTATTTATTATCTTCAGGCATTACCATCTCGTTGCTTTCAAGTCAAACCTTTTGCTTATTTTCCCTCTTGTTCTGTTAAATATGATTTATATTTTTCTAGGTTGAAATCCGTCCAATGATGTACGTCGCCTTGACATATGATCATCGTCTGATTGATGGTAGAGAGGCTGTCACTTTCCTGCGGAAGATCAAGTCAGTAGTGGAAGACCCCAGAGTGCTGCTCCTTGATATGTGAAACCTCATCAACTCCAGGCCCAACCAAACAAACCACCACACATGAAGAGGCTACACTCACCTGATGAACATTACTGTAACTGCAGTTATTGTATTGTTGTATTGGTTAACTAGGAAAAAAGGATTTTTGGTGAACAGTTGGGTTGTGCAATGGACAATTGTTAGACTGGCAGTGGTACAAAGGTTTGGGGGCGTTGTGGAGGAATGACGGGGTTTCTGGTGCTGGTCTTTAGATCAAAGAAAAGAAAACACTTTAACTTGTTGGCTATGTGTCATTTTTACACACAATTGAAAAAAAATCCCGCTTATTGTGAGATGACAGGCAAGTTTAAATAAAACTGCATAATTTGATTTTATTTTGGTTGAGAGAAGAACAAGAAGCACATCTTGGGCTAAAAAACTATAAACGCCATTTTAAAATCTCCAAAGTAAAGAAACCCAGAGATTTTATGCCATCAAGTTCATAAAATGGTATGAAGAAAAAATCTTTTTGCTGTGTAAGAAAGACTATTTAAGAAAAGTTTTAAACAATAAAAACATCATTACCCAACTGTAGTTGTTGCTGTTTTGTCGTCTGCAGTAAACTGGGATAAAACACTCATTTTGTGTATTATGACCCGCTTACCTAGTTTAAACATGCAGTTTTACAGTATGTGGCAATGTTTCTGTTCAAACTGGAAGTTTAATGTGTAACTGGTTTATATATAATCCCATGCTGGACTTGAAGCTTGTTCCAGTTGCTGATCGCTGTTCACAAAGACTGGTTGTGTAGAAGTTTTGACACCTAAATGCTAATGGGGAAAAAACTGTTGTGGCAAAATATAAATAAAACAAGCTACTGTTTGCAGCTGGTGGACTATTGTGAACTAATGTAAACGGGTTGAGTGCAGGAAACGCTCCAGTTTCTTTACAGCAGGCATGAGCAACTCCTGTCCTGCAAGTGTTAGGACTTTCCCTGCTGCAACACACCTGACATTGACTTAACTAGCAGACTTGTGCAGAGCTTATTGATTTGAGTCAGGTGTGTTGCAGCAGGGACATTCCTAACACGCAGGATTACAGCCCTGGAGGACTGGAGTTGCCCTTCGGTAAGGATTTCTTGATCAGCTCAACTGAATCTTTTCACCTTAATTGCATCACCTATAAATGACCGATCTTTACAAACTGTATGTATGAGAAAGCACGAGCATGTTTACATTTCAGTCTTACTCCATTTGTCTGATCAGAAATTACCTTTTAATAGTAACCAAAAATCTAAAAACATATTGTAAGATTTTACCTTTAAAAAATATAAGAACTTATAACAATTTATTGCGTGTCGTCTGCATCTTTCCACAGAATCTGATAGCTGATCCACCAGAATTTTAATTTGGACCGAGACTGGGTGGAGTTTGCATCCACTGTCATGAACTTAATATGTAAAAAATGAGATACCTAAAATGCTTCATTCTGTAAGTCAAGAGTTATAGATGTAATTGTTCCTTATCCTCTGTGGGACATATTTCATCATATTTAGTCCTTTTCTTTGGGAAGCACAATCCATTGTGGCCACAGTAGAATGTAGCAGTGTTTGTAAGGCCACTGTAACACAACTGGATGAGATGCAGAGCCACTACTTCTGTTTGCTAGCAGGTCAAAGCCTTCCAGGAAACTCCACCGAAGAAGGGATGACACTTGATGTCGCTTACTCCCCCGCCTCCTGAACCCAAGCGGTAGCCAGCATCAAACTGAAGCAGCTGTAAAGGAGAATAGTTCAAAGTTCAAAATAAAGATTAAATTAAAGTAAGAGATTTATTGAGTGAGATTGTTAGAATAGAAGAAGTTTTGTGTCTCATCACCTCTGTAAGCAGAGATGCTGCTGCTGCGCTCAGGTGGTCGGGGATGATCAGCTGGGTGTGGGAGTGGATTCCTGCAGGATGAAGCTGCCACAGTGGCTGTAGGAGCGTTAAAATGAGTTTACCTTCTTAATGTTTTGTAGGATTGTTCATACTGTGACATTCAGAGTAAACTTGTACTTATTTTGCTTACGATTCCTGTTAGAAGTTCAAAAAGCAAAGCTCCAAGACTCCACCAGTCACAAGCTTCAGTTATTCTGGATACTCCACCAATTTCTGTCAAAAACACAATAAACTGAAATAAGTGGTGTTCATGCCAAACATTTCATTAAAAAATATTTTATGCCCTTGTGACACAAAGTAGTTGAACTGCTTGGATATCGCCACTAGATGGCGCATCACACCGAGGAACAGGGGCGTCAGTTTACCTGGTGCACAGTACATCTGCTCCATGGCTTTAGGGCAGATCTCTGTCTGAACTTCACTCCACTGACTGAAAAATGTCACGCAAACCTTTCCTGTGAAAACATTCAAATTTAAACTCAAATTATCCCTTTTTTCTTCTTCATGTGCTCTTTTTACAACGATTTTGCTGACTCACCATTGCCGGTGAGCAGAACATTTCTAGGGTTGAGATCCCGACACAGGATGCCTTGCTGATGCAGACTCTCCAGAGCCAATAGGATCTGTGCCCCCCAAACACGCACTTCTCCTTCTGGAAGCCCCCAGCAGCTCTGCATGGTCTTATCCACCGGCTTGGAGGACTTCCCAGGGAACCGAGGCAGGTGGCACCAGCCATCTACCTCAATGATCTGGTCTTCTCCCTGCCCTTCTGCTCCCTCTGGCTTAAGAGAAGCATCCTCCTCTCCTCTCATACTTTGGGGTGTTGCTCCAACAGGATCAGGGGATAACCAACCTGCACGAGACCTCACTTTAACACTTGTTTTCACTAACCCACAGGAAACCTTCTCTCCTTCAGTTGAAAATGTCTTGTTTGTGCTATTGACTTCCGAGATGCTCAACGGGATCCCTGAAATTGAACTCAGATTTTCTGTGCTGCTGGGCCCGAGGAAGGGACTGTTCATCTGTGTGTCCATTTGATCAGAAAACACTGCTCTGTCTGTGCTCTTGATTACAACCATTCCATTTCTCTCTTCTACAGTAGGACTGTCTTCCTTTAGATTTGGGACGATCTCTGCAGGGTCACTACTTAAAAAAGGTCCCTGGTTTGTACAGTTTGTATCCCATAATGCCCTGCCACGGATCTGTGTTTGGCAATGGAGGGGGAGATGCAAAATGGCAGGAGAGGAACTCAAACTCTTACTTTCATTGTTTGATGACCCTGTTAGAATAAAAGAGGTTGGGTTTGTATGAGTTGCAGTCTGTGCAATTGGGCTTGTTAAATCACTGCTGGTCACTGCATAGGGGTTTATTTTCTCATGGTTGTGAGCTGGATCGGCAGCTTTCCAAGCAGTTTCAAAGTCCGAGCTGCACTCGATCAACCCCATCCCAGCTTTCCTTTTTGTGAGCTCCGACATGACATCAAGAGCCTGACTTACACGAGTGCAAGAGAGGGGAAGAGCAGGCTTTTCCTGAGTTTCACTGGAGTGTAAACACAAACTAGGAGCTGGTGGGATGATGTGGGTGCTGATCTGTGTTCTTGCTGGGCCAGAGAGCAAAGTTAGGCGATCAAGCTTGCTATAAAATGATGCTGCAGAGCGTGTGTTCTGCAGACAACCCGTCTCCTCAATGTAGGAATGAGTCCCACAGCTTTCCAACCTTTGTTGAGTCTCATCCCAAGATGTTGGAAAGTCATCTGGGCACTCGTCACTCAATCTCCCCAGGATTGTTGTTGTACTCCTGCTACTGTGCTGGTAGTCTGTGCTGATTGAGGGTGAGGTGTGGCTGGTTTTTAGCTTGACACTGTGCTGACCAGAGGTGAAGCATTCAGGGTGTTCGTTTGCTTTTTTATTTTTCAATTTATGCAGCTTAGAGAATAACCTCCCACCTATAAAAATTAATAAAAAAAATAAATTTAGTACAGTACAGAGAGTGCATAAACCTGATTTTCATGTTAAAAGAAATCACCTTTGACATGTTCAAGATGCAAATACACAGCATCTTCACTGACATAATATCTAAGCAGTTTGACCATGTATGGCACCCCCTGAGGAATAATGGTTGGCTGGTCCCTGGTCTCCCAGCTCGATTTGACCAAGCTCTGCAAAAAAATAAAACAACTGATTAAAAAATCTGCTATGATTTGAGAAGAGGGGGAAGGATGTGGTATTCACACAAACACACACATAAAAAGTAAGAATACCACTTGACCATTTAGAATCGTGCGCCTGTCTGTTACTTCCATTGAAATCTGAGGTGTGTTTGCATTGACTAGAAAGATGAGAGCTCTCAGGCAGATCAATGCTCCATGATACTCAGGGAGACACGACAGGGAGATCTCTCATCGACAGGCTTACCACAGAATACAAGAACAGGATTGCTGCCATACAGCAACCCTAAAACATCAGCATTAGTAGATTGCCATTGAACATTAGACTTTGTTTTAAATCATGTGTAGGCATAGTGTAACTCCAAGCACTTATGAAAGAGAACATTCTTACCTTCACAACAAACACCTCTTTGTTCACCATACTTTGGACAATCAAAATCTATGAAAATAAAAAGTCATATTCAAGCAACTACAAAAAAAAAATTCAAGAAATGATTATACAGCATAATTCAGTATAAACAACTTTTATGGTTTAAGTGCAGGAGATCATTTACCTACTTAACTCTCATTCTCTTTAGCCAACATTTATGATGGAGCAAAGATGGTGTCATGTTTGGACTTTTGGTTGTTTTAGGTTTCCTGTTTTATTTTGTATTCCTGTTTTGCCCCATGTGTTTCTGTTTAGCTTTATTTCCTGTTCTTTAGTTTCACCTGTGTTGATTTCTATTATGTTTTACTGTGACTTGTTTTATTCAGTTGTATTTAAGTCCTTGGTCTCTCAGTTTTGGTTGCAGGTTCAGTAGTCTTAGCTAGTCTTCAATTAGTTGTGTTATTAGTCTTCACTAGTCCTTTTTGGTGGTCACTTATATCAGTTGTTCCTGCGTTTTCTGTTCCGGGATGATAGCCGTATAATCTGTCTGCCTCTGCCTTCTCAACCTGACGTGACAGACAGTGCATTTCTGAAGTAAAATAAGCCGATTGGGGTTAAAAACGTGATCTTACCTTATCATTAACTCCTACCACTTTACACATCTCCAGGTCCTCTACGGGTGAACTCAGGTGTCTGATTGGGCGAAACCTTAGACTACTGTAGCCCTAATAATGTAACACAAAGATGATTATTGCAGTGGTGTTGTTTCACTGTGGTAAAAACATTAATATCAATGTAATGTATAGCGTACATGACTCAAAACAGAGGACTGGGACTGAAGTTAGTACCATTAGAAAGCATTACGTGTTTCATCTACTCTAAGAAGAAAAAGGATGTTTGTCTTACCCCTAGATGAGAGCTCCCTTTTCCAAGGTTATCCTGTAAATGAGTTATGAAGATTTCTTCAGCTCTCTTCAGATACTGGGTTGTCTTCCTCTTTACAGCCTCCCTCCGATCTTTATTTGGGTCCACTGTAGAGCAAGCAAACTCACTATGATGGCAATGAAAATGATATTTCCTAAAGATATGTGAATATAAAACAAAATCCCAGACAACCTCCCGAGTCACGCACAGCTGTAACTATACACACTGTGAAGAAGGCAAACAAACCTTTGGCTTTCTGACTTCCTGTTTTCATTCATTTTCCCATCACATGTCTTTCCACATTCACTGACTCACATAGCCTTAAAGACCAAAAGTCGTCCACTTACATTGCACACCATTCAGCAGCAAATCCACGCCGTTCTTATAGTAACTGAAAGCTGCCTCGTAGTCTTCATTAACCTCGCTGTCCAGCGCCATTCGGATCTGCTTGGCCGCCTCAACCAAGTAATCTCTCTTTGCCATTGCTGCCTCGTTTTGGTTTCGTCCAGGTCCAGATGGGGCCTGTTCATTGCACAGATAGTAATATACAGCTGTTTATTAAACTGGAACGATAGATTAAAGTTTGTGAACTTTGAAAGAGAAACTAAACCATAAGCTTTTAAAAGGAAAACATAGCTCTACTTTCTCTAAAGTCTTTTCAAACGCTGCAACTGCTTGGATTGCGTCTCACCTTTGCTCCTGTGTCTTAGCAACAACAGGATGCATCTCAGTCTGTCATCTCTGTGCACGGTCTGCCTTTGCCCCTTTTGATTCCAAGGCTTAGGTGTTTACGGCAGAATGTGGTCAGCTGAGCCGGTGGAAACAAAGAGTTAATCTTTAGAGCAGAACAGGAAGTGAGAACAAGCTTGTTCCTACTATATCTGATGAATGGAAAGAAACAGAGCTGCAGATGTTCAAGACATCAGAGAGATGACTCAGGTCTGAAGCACATTATCTCAAGGTAATTACATTATTTATCCTTAAAGGATTACAATTAAACACAGAAAAGCTACTTAAAAAGAGAGTTTTTACACCCTGTATTCAGCATCATTCCAATAACATATAATGCAAAATCATGTGTCCATCTCTGCCATAAAGATTTAATTCCTCACACTTACACAAATCTGTCAAATGGGATATTCCCAGGAAGAAATCAATTATATGTTTCAACTAATTTAGGAAAATCCACATTGTGCCACAAATGTATCACCAGTGTAAAACTGAGAGCTAGCTACAAAACATCTCATGCCTCCTTCTTCCAAATTAAATAAAAAGTAAATGTAATAAATGTACGCGGTCATTTATAAGGAAAGATGCAACATCATCCAAGCAGTGTGAGGAAACACACAATGCCATCTTCAGTCCCATCCAATTATTATTCATCATCCTCTGAGTATAGCTAGTAAGCTAGCAGATCATCATAACCAGCAACTGCATAAAAATCACAAGAAACAGGTGCACATAATCACAGATAGGCAAACTGTACCTGGCGTGAGGCAAGCATGGCCTGGACCCTCCACCCGAGCATCAGCATCAGCATCAGCGGTGGAAGCAGCAGCAGCGGTGGCCTGTGTCCTCAGCCATAAGAACACAATCATCCCACGAGCTGGAGAGGAGGGAAGAGGCAGGCAAGGCTGCTGATTGGATAAGTGTGATGTCACTTCAGGGTACCATGTCACACAAAGCGCTAAGCACTCACCCCCCATCCTGACTGATGCTGAGAGATTTAAAGAGACAGTGCTGTTTTTATGCATTTAAGAGACATTTCCTTTAGATTTCTATTGATAACAGACTTGACTTCTGATATTAGTTGTAATTATTGACAAATGTAATGCAGAAATACTCTCTTTGTTTGATAATGGTGTTTAATGTCAGCTTTGTAAAATGGAAGGATAATCCTCTCCAGAATTTATCATGTGTGTAGTACCAGATGGAGCCAGGCTCCAACCACAGCACAATGGAGAGGCCCCACTCCACTGACACAGCCCCAAGGGAGGGCTGGGGTTACAGAAATGGGTAGAGACTCCAGCATAGATTTGAGATGGGATGTTTCAAGAGTTAAAAAAATGGGAGATTTAGTCTACAAATAAAACAGGCCACAAATATGAATCCCCGATGTTTATTTTAGGTTAATAAAAACAGCATTGCTACATAGATTACAACAGGAGTGTCCAAAGTCAGTCCTAGAGGACCGCTGTCCTGCAGGTTTTTAATATATCCCCACTCCAAAACATGAAATAGATCTAAAATCTAATGCATGTCTACACTATCACTGACTAATTTAAGTCAGGTGTGTTGGAGTAGGGATACGTGGAAAACCTGCAGGAGTGTGGCCCTAGACAACTGGAGCTGGACACCTCTTAATTACAAAAAAGAAGAGAAAGCCAATGTATCAATTACCGTACAGAAAATTGAGCTCAAAGAACATTGTTGTTTGTGAGATTTCTCATAATAAGGTGCATTGTACTCGTGGATGCACAGAACTTCTGATTGGTGGGTTTTCTGTGCAAGTTGGCAACATTTTTGAAGGAGAAAAGTCTTCTCTCCTGTTTCGCTTCTGTTTTTCATGTCCCTGGGCCTAGTGGCATACATAACACACACTATGAAGGCAATTCCCACATGACACTCGAATGTACTAGTTTTCCTCGTATCCTCAATATCAAACAATTCCTTATCTATCTTATCTGACACAAAAACTTTAACCATGACCTCTTTTCCTTTCTCCAAACACTTGTCTGCTGTTTGGGTGTAACTGCATTTTTTTGTATACTTTTGCAATTAGTCTGTGACAATAATTAGAAGACTCCAGAATGATTTAGTAACCTGGTACTAAATAGTGTTACCATGAAAAATGTAATTTTTACTGTTTCCTTTGTACCCTGTGTTGAACTCAATGTGTAAAAGGTTTGCTTCTGAGTTATTGTAGGGACTTAAAGAGAAAGTGTTGTATGTATTGTACTTGTATGTTGAATTAAAGTATTAAACTGGTTTAAAATGACCTTGTGATGTCACTTGTCTAATGTGCACTCTGCCCCTCTCCTGTTAATTCCTGGAGTTGGCTTCCGCTTCCCTGCAAACCTGAATAACATTAAGCTGCATTGAAAATGAATGGATGAATAGTTTGTGTGAATAGTGAATAGTTCTTCCTACATACCAAACACAATAAAGCAGAAAGAAAAACAAGTTCATACCACAAAAACTCCCATCCCTTCATGTGCATGTGCAAATTTGTCAGCTAAAATGGGATCCAATCAGTATTAGGTTAGTAAACATGATGTCAAGGGTGATCAGCAGGTTACTTGTATGTGAACAAATACAAACATGTATTAATGCATTTCACAAATGAAGGGTTGTCATCTGTTAGTAATCTGTTTTATTCCTTTATTCCTTCCATACAAATTCCCAATTATCTACAGCTAATGCTGAATATGCTCACACTGGGCAAAGAAATATTTAAAAAGCAGTGTTTATTATGTTGTATATTTTTTAAATATGCTTAGCGTTTACATATTTAGTTCTTATTTGCAATTTATCATCCATGGATTAATTACACAACTGAATTAAAATGTTTTTTCACACTGTGGTAACAGATAAAATGTAGTGTGCAGTCTATTTGCCACTATATTGAAGCAGAAAATAAATAATGTTGGATTTGTTGTTTATTTTCCATTTAATGACAATCTGATATTTTGAAGAGACAATCCTAGTTTCTGGAAAAGAATCACTCACTTGTATTTCACTGATTTAAAACACTTCATCTACATGCAGAAACAGAAAAGACAACCACGCTATTTGAATGCTTCAGGTTGATTTTATTAAAGAGGGGGCTGTAATATCAGGCATCATCAGCATAGTTTCAGAGACAGAAAACAGATCTGTTGCATAAATCATAATACATTAGATCCAAAAGTAATGTTCTCATTTTTTGTTAAATCTAACATTATAAGACACATAATAGCCATTGTTGTACATGTACAACTTCTGATCAGAGGGATTGTAGTCCAGGTTGCTGTATTTCTCCTGGAACTTCTTAAAATGAATGCTGAAGTGTGTCTCCTCTTTGGTCTTGGTGTCGTACGCATAGAAAATCTCTTCAGTGTTGACATCCACCGCCCTGGTGGCGTACATGACTTCACATGCCATAAAAGCATTGCCAGCTGACTGCTGAAACACACCAGTGTTCCACTCTTCCTCAATGCCAAAAGATTTCTCGTTAATCTTTGCAAGAACTATTTTTCCTTTGCTTTTCTCTGAGGCATACATCACCCACAAGCCACTTTCATTAGCTGCAAAGTCGAGGTGCTGATTATCTGAGTGGACGTAAGAGAAAGCCTGACTTGCAGCTGAAATCACTCTGTAGTCATATTTGGAAACAGTCAGATTTAGCTTCGCCATACTGAAAGGTGAGTAACTCTGGTAGTAGATGGTATTGCTGTGAACAATGTAATTATTCCCAGTACCCACCCACGCTGATGGTATGTCATGGTGTTTGAATGCATTTCTTAGAATCAGGTTTTCATAGTCAGAGTACAGGTAGAAGTCATACACTGCAGGACTGCTGTGTCCACCATAGAAGTACATATTCTCATACCCTCGAACTGGTTTGGAATCTTTACCCCATCCACCATACTGGTAACTTGCTGACAAATGAGCATTCAGTTGGACCACCACTGGTTTACTGATACTTAAGATCCCTGTGTGATTGCAGTTGCCTGGGGAGACACAAAACACATTGGCAATCAGTTCCCAACACCAAACTTTGCATTGTCATCTATCATCTTAGCTGCTGCACCGATATCTGGCTGGATGAATTCCTGGTCTTTCTGGCAGTCTTCCAGCTTCCTCTGTAACTTTGCAAACTCGATGCGGATCACCTCCAGGTTGCTCTTGTCGTACGTTTCCAACTGGTTCACAATGAGGGTCAGGTTGTGGATCTAAAGAAAGAAGCATAAATTAGATGAAAAGTCAATTTAGGAAAAAAAAGGAGAGGTTTTTTTTGCAAGTGTGTTAAAAGCAAAGTCTTCACCTCAGTATACAAACTGTCAAACAGGGGTGAGGAGACGTTAAGGGAGTTTTTGAGCTGCGATACCAGAGCTTCAAATTCTCTGATTTCAATTCTGAGCAGCTCAAAGTCCAACTTGATGTAGTTGTCAGAGCTGCTTTCCAATACTGACACTCTATGAGTCAGACCTGTCAGTTCCTTAAGATAGATCGCCAGCTTACCTTCATAACGCTCCATCTGAAAGAGACACAGGAAATACAATACTGTATACCACAGCTTGTTTAGAATAATGCAAACGGTTGTTCCTACCACACCTTAGTTATTTGGATTTTCATTTCCAGAATCAGGTCATTGCTGACTTGTTGCATGTGCTGAACCCGGTTGGCTGGGAAGATTGTGTCAGGTAGATACACCTGACAAACACACTGACCTGACGCACCCACTGATGTAGTCACATTTCCAGAATCCCAGTCCTGTACTGGCTGAAAATCATTTGAAAAGAAAACACTGGTATAATATATTAAATTATAAATGTGTGTGGATGACTTAATGAAAAACAAGAACGACTTACAATCCAGGCCAGACCGGGACTGAGTGCTGGTAGGAGCAGCAGCAGAACTGAAAGCATTGTGTCCCCTCTGGAGTGTCTCCTCAGTGGTTTTGCTAAGGGGTTTTTAAAGTCTGCTCGTATCAAATCGCCTAAATAGAACACCTTTTCTCTTCCCATATTTATTATCCAGCTTCTCAAACAGCCAATGGGAAGAATGGTCCTTGTTTGCATACAATAAGAGCAAAGGAAGCCATTACATCAGGTCGGATCTGAGCATTGGGTGTGGATGAGAAACACACCAGATGGCAAGGAAGAAGTTTTTTTCATTGCCATCTGTTGATTTTAAAAATGTTTCAAGCAAAAATTTGTCACTTAAAATTACATTTTTGCAGAGAGAATACAGGAGTATACTGTATGACTCAGTTTTATTTCTTAAATTGTCTCAACAACAATCGCTTATCCCTCTTCTTGGGTGCCAACCTTTCATGACTCAAAAAGAAAGAAATATTCTGCAACAAATATATAACATGAATAACACAATAATACAGAATACGGTGCTGAGTCAGACTCTAAAATATGACCTTCTTGAATTTTTCAAACTAATTTATGAAAAGATTAAAAAGAAAATCCACATTGTTTTGAGGTTTTTATGTTTTGTTGTGTTTAATGGGGATTCAGTGGAGAAAAATTTCTTTCCGGTTTCTTTCCAGTCCAGTTTTTGTTCTTTCCATCAACCTCTAACTTTGCAGAAAGTACAGTTTGTGCATCACAACTTAATACAAATCAGCTGTTTTAGATCTCACACTAAAGTTATTGTTCAATAGCAGATCCCTAAACATCTGACTGCAGATTAATTAAAAAAGAAAATTGGAAAAGAAAGATTAACCATGTTCAGTGTTTTCATGTATGATTTTGACCTAAAGTAGGGAAACTTGGTAGCAGATTCAATACCATTAAAACCTCTGAATCATCATTGAGTCTGTTCTTTAATTTCTAACTGACATTTGATCGTGGAAGTTAATGGGAATAGGGAAATGTAGTCCTTTACTAAATTTTCTCACATGTATTTTATTGATCGCCCCTGAGAATGGCCAGTTTAGAGTATCACTGGAGCTGTGATAGCTTGAAATCCTGGATGTTTCTCACATGAGAGATGGCAGAAAGATTAGGACTTCATGCCTTTTGGCTGTGACTGAAGCACAGTCTTTTGTATTGTTTTCACTCACACAGTGGCAAAATTACAGTAAACCTGAATGAAACATGGATTCTCTTCCTGCTTTTTTTCTATTTAAGTTATAATTCCCTCTGAGCAGAATGGTTTCATTTCAAAGCTGAGGGAAAGTCTGAATACAGTCAGACTCATATTATCTCTAAAGAATACAACTGAAGGTTGTGGGCTGTCAGGGCCTTGGGCCAGTGCTCTGCCTGCCCTGAGTGTCCAGCGCCCGGTGCGGTCAGCTATTGCTGCCATTGGCCAGCTGGGGCCCATGCCCCCTGACTGGCTGGGACCTATACCTGCTTGGTTGGCTTCGAGGCTGGTATAGTAAGGATCCTTGTTCAGGGCTGTCTGCCATTTGTCCTAATCCTAGGGAGGTCCTGGCCTGCCTCTGACCTTTGGGTTGAGGGGTTACCTTAGCATGAACACTTTTCTGTGAGCACTCTTCACCCCATGATGACACGGTTTTTAGGTTTGTACACAAACAGCCGTTTGTCTTTATGTTTGTGTTTCAGATTTGAGTTGAAACACATAGTTGTATCTTTTTTATGTATCTATTTTCTTTTATATTTTGCTGCTCTATTTTTGGTTTTCCTGGCATTTGCTGATTTTTGTCCTCCTGCTAGGACCCCATGAAATATCCTTTACGTTTTCTGTACAGATCTAGAGATGGTATAGTGTCTGTGGTTGGATTACAGCGTTCCCTATCTGGTGTGTTTCTCTCTACTTTATGTTCTGTCTGTTTTCTCTTTCTCTTCAGTTGTCTTTCTATTCTTTTTCTGTCCTCTTTGGTTGGGTTCAGCAACATATATAAATTCTGTTGAACAAACATTTATTAAATACATGAAGTACTCTCAGCAAAGCAAAGTTGCTCAGCACAACAAAAGCCTCTGATATGTTCATTTAAATTAAATCCCAAATATTTAGTAGGAACTGACTGATTGTATGCTTGATAGAGTACATATGCACATAATAAAATGCACACATCACGCCCTTCAAATCTGACCAGCCCTTAT